>CAKOAT010987376.1:0-49604 GCA_932364175.1 Eruca vesicaria subsp. sativa | reverse complement strand
TACTTTACTATTTTAAATATAAACTTTAACTAAATAATAAAAGTTCATGAACTATTAGTGTTATTCAGTTTACATATCCACTTTGGAACTTTTGTCAACGAAATTACTCTAATACTAGGTGGTTGTCCGCAATTTTGCGGGTATGAACATTTTATTAAAAAAAATATTATATTATCTTTTGATGAAAATAAAATAAATTTTTAATATTCAAAATAAAATTTTAGTTTTATTTAAAACAAAAATTGTTAAGTGTAAGCTTATATGAAATTTCTAATGTAACAAATTTTCATTTTAATTTTTTTGCATGTTATATATTTTCTAATGTAATAAAGTTTCATTATCTATATATTTCGAACCGTTTATATAATCGTTCTAGTAGTATATGTATTTATATGTATATTTAAATTATACAATATAATCTTGATGTTTAATTGTTTCTATAAATAAATTATGTTAAGTCATTTATATTAAGATGCTTAACTGTCTTTTTGGTAACATATATTAGATAAGATAATTTTATGATTAGTTTCCTTTTAAAAATTTTAAATAAATAAATGAAAACTGAAATACCATCAACCAATCAAATTAAAATAATTAATTCTAAACTTCACCTATGATTGACATCTAAGTAAAGTTACTTAAATGACTTCTTAATTAATATATATAGTAGGATGAGAATAGGATACTTTACTAATCACTAGTGGTTAATCCGCGCTTCGCGCGGAATATTTATCAATTGTGTAACATAATATTTGATAATTTTTTATAAGAACTAATTGTGTATTGTGTAAATGAACATTTGTAGCTATCCGTTAACAAATTACATTCAAAATGTTTAAATTTGTCTAATTTGGTTACCATTATTATCAAAGAAGTGCCTTTGAGTGCATAAGTTATATATACCCTTAAAGTTTAGCTATTTTATTGATCATTTGTATTTTTATTTGCATTATTTATATCACATATTATTATTAGGTGATTTTTGAATAATTCTTCCAAAGGAGACGGATAATATATGTATTATCTGTAAAAGAACATAAAACTTGAGTCGCTGGCAAAATTCTCCCCTAATCTGAATTATACTATGTGTAGTAGAAAAGAATAAATATTGTAATGTATTAGTTTGAGTTTATTTAGTATGAAAATATCCTCCAAAAGTTTATATTTATAGTAATTTTTACTTTGCAACAGATTTTGTGTTAAAGTGAAAGTGAGTAGAGATGTAGTATATTCATATTTGTAAATAATATATAAGTGAAATTAGTACAATATTGTGGTTTTAAACATGCAGTTCCCACAATTCCAATGGGATTTTAAATGTAATATTAACGAAGTAAAGATTATTTAGTAATTTGAATTTAAAGTTTAATGTTTATTGTTTTAGAGTTTAAAGTGTTTCGGTCTAGAGTTTAAAATTTAGAATTTGGATTTAAAGTTTAAATATTTATTTTATTTGTTAAGAAACATTTACTCCTATTATAAATAAGGGTTATAAGGGAATATATATATACAAATGGGGAAGTAGCCGATATTCCTCTTTCTATTTTCAACGGTTAGTTTTGATGTTTACTGTGAGTTGATATAATGTGTGTGGTGTGTATAGTTCTATTTTTATCCGAGCCAAACCGTAATTTTCAGTTTTTAGCTCAGTTATGATCATGAGTTCGGTTTTGTTCGGTAGGGTTTTTGAAACTATTCAGTGTTTGGTTTGATTTTTTTTTAAGTATATATACCAAAATATCAAAAATATCCAAAAATAACCAAACCGAATTAACTAAAAATATCTGAAATAACCGAAATTACCAAAAATATCCAATTATTTTAATAAAATTATACCAAATTCTAACCAAGAACCAACAAATTTTTATTTTTGAAAATAAAATTGAAATTTGAAATTAACTGATGACCGTACATAACCAAAATATAAATTGATTAATTTCAGAATTAAATTCAAAATCACAGTTAACTGAAAACCAAATCACACGTCTAGGTGTGCACAAAAATATAATAGGTATAAAATAAAGTAATGTAGTCTCTCTTAAATCTTGTACAAACAACATTATATTAGTTTAGACTCTTCTTTAGATCATTCTTCTTTAAAAACGTTTGAAAAATCCACCAGTGCATTGTGTTGTCCACACACATTTTAGTGTTAGATGCATACATGATACATGCATATATAGATATATTCTCTTTTGTTTGTACATTTGCTGCTAATAATTATTTTGGAGCAATTAACTGGCTGTAATTCGTTGAAACTCTTTTAGTTTGTGTCTTAAAGAATCTAATCCTAACTTTCTTAGACACAAGGAACTCTGTCATTCATTTCACAAAATTATTTGTGTGCAATTCTTTTCTCAGCTCTCACAAAGACAAATCCAATATGAAGAAATCCATTTAGATCATTAGTTTACATGAAAAACATGCTATTGAGAATCAATACCCCATTTAGATTAACAATACATGTATGGCTTTTTTCTATGCTCCAGTTGTTTTAGATAATGGAGTTTGAAAACAGGTACATGCTTTACCTCCCTTCAAGAAAATTGTCCATGATCTCTTTATCTTCTTTTTCTTACCAACTTTGTCGCCCATTCAAATGAAATTCACTTCCACTCTCGGAAGAGATGGACCGATGACTGGTCTCCTGCATAAAGCTTAAAGCATCACCACACCAAAAGAGTAAAGATCAGAGTTCTCAGTCAGTTGTTTCTTAGTCAAGTACTCTGGATCTAGATAACGAAAGCTTCCTTTCACCGGCATACTCACATGTGTCTGGTAAAGATCCATATCAGTCTTAGGCAATAGAAAGTCTGCAACTTTGACATGACATTATCATCCAAGAGAACGTTAGCAGACTTCACATTGCTGTGTTTGATGGCTATTGGAAAACCTGTATGGAGATAGCGAAGCCCTCTAGCTGCACCAACGCATATCTCAAGCCTCTGTCTCCAGCTCAACCTCGGGTTATCTGACGCATAAAAATGGTCCTTTAGCCTTCCATGCTCCATATACTCATACAAGATTAAAGAAACGAAATGCATGTGTATGAACTGAGACAACATTTCAATCCCTGTCCTGCATTTTATTGATGTAAAGCTATAGCTGATTAGTATTTCTGTGTTTAAAATATTACATTCTGTGTTTTAAGATCCATATGGTCCAAAAAAATTGATTGATTCTGGCGATAGACCATATAATACAAATGTCAACTTTCCTCGTTTGTCCTTTAAATCGGGGATCCTGCACTGAAAAAGACAGAATGGTTCGATCCACTTTGTATTTTTTTACACATTCAGTCTTTCATCAATGCAAGAGCAGAGAAGTTGGTTTCAAACCTCTGGATATGGTCTAGTATTGGAAGCCTTGTCCCTGGTTGGATTCTCACATCTTTTACTGCGTCATTCATATTTGAAAAAGTATCAAGACATCGTCTTAGTTACAACACAAAATAAACCTTCAAGATGATATATATACATATCGGTGAGAAAGTAAAGAATAATAACTCACTTTGAAAAAAATATTCCTCAGAAGATAGCAGAACGAGCAGCAATGGTGGTTGTCCTTGCAAGCCTTGGCTCACCAAAGAGTAGGAAAATCCATATCCTAATACTGCTACCACGTTGTCAAAGTCATTGAATAAATAGTAACTTAATAAACTTCTGAAGCTAAATGGCTCGTGAGCTAATACTTACGTGATTCCACTTTCACAGGTTCAAGATCCTCAAATTCTATGACATAATCTTGATGTGGAAGCTGTCAAAAGTATATCTTCATTCATCACACATACTTCTTTGTCAAGCAAGTCAATCACAAAAGTTCAAAACTTCCAAGCGAGTGAGATCGTTATATAGAGAAGAAATACAAACCCAATTTACCGAGGGAGAGATCTCGACTCCCAAAACCTCAACAGGCGTATCTCTACGGTGGTGCTACAACAACCTTCTTTCAAGTCGGAGAACATGAGAGCGAAGTTTGTTATTCTAACTTCTAAAAGTTTGGTAACGATTGAGATTAAAGAAATGATGATTTTCACAGAAAAAAACTCTTATATTTAAGTGTAGATTCGCAGAAGGGAGTAAAACAGGGGATGTATTGAATGATAAATCGTGCGAGGAGTTGCGAGATTGTGTTAATGACAATGATTGAATGCAATGGAGTTCTGTAACGGTTCTGGATTGCGCTAGCCACTTAGAAGAACTTGAAGCGACACGGACGGCGGTTTCCACCGGAAATGATCGTTCCCCTTAACCCAATCGGAGTTTCATAGTCGGTTTGATCAACACAAGTTCATTGACCAGGTCTTGGAGAAGAAGACAATTTTTGTAGATTAAGGTAAAATCTGGTTAGTAACTTTCCTTCTCACCAATCGATAGAGGCCCAAATAAATTGCATCAGAAATAATTTAAGCCGAGTTCAAGAAAACAAAACTGGAAGAAAAGTGACGTCGTGAGTATTTCTGTTAAGTGCTTAGGTGTCATTTTTTGCCCCTATCCAGCTGCTGTGTGGCACAAGGAGAAGGGAGAAAACCCAACTTTATTATATAAGATTTAAAGTGATAATTTAACTATAATATCACATTGCAATTACCGGGAAAAGAGCCTATTTCAAAATGAACTTTACCAGTCGTACCTTTTCATTCATGAACTTTGTAGTAGTGCGTATTCCATATTGAACTAAACAAAAACTAAAAAATACTACATGAACATTAAGGATCGTGCATTTTCTTTTCTGAACTTTATTGTAGTACATATTTCACACTGAATTAGAAAAATATAAAAATACTACATAAACTCTCAAAATCGTGCCTATATATATAAACTGTCAAATTTGTTAGCCATCCGTTAATTTATCAAAACGACATCATTTTAGATACATTTTCTAAAATTAGAAATTTAAAAATACTACATAAACTTGCGAAATCATGCTTATATATATTAATCATCAAAGATGTTACCCAGCCGTTTATTTATCAAAACAACGTTATTTTTGATAAAGTATGTAAAATCAAAAAAACAAAATTGGGGAGGTTCGCACTTTTAAACTGGTGGATAAGTAATTAAGAGCATAATAACTGGTAGACCAAAGTAACTTTCTTTTATAAATTGTGTGAACATTAACATATATATAAGTTTTTAATCAAATAAAGGTTAACAAATTTTTACTGTTTTAAATTTGTCAAATAAATCTGTAATTATCTATGTATTAAATTTAAAACAATTATTTTTTAAATTTAACTTAATTATTACTGTATTAAATTAAATAATAACTTTACACTTGTCTGTTTGTGTAAAAACTCGAACATCCCATAATTGTTTAGGTTTGTAAAATCTATCTCAAATGACGTTGATAAAATAACAGATGATTAACACCTTTGACGGTCAATATATATATATAAGCACAATTTTAAGAGTTCACATAGTATTTTTAAACTTATTTTACAAAATTTATAAAAAATGACGTCGTTTTGATTAATTAACGGATGGGTAAAATCTTTGATGATTAATATATATAAGCATGATTTCGTAAGTTTATGTAGTATTTTTAAATTTCAAATTTTAGAAAATTTATCTAAAGTGACGTCGTTTTAATAAATTAATGGATGACTTAAAAATTTGATGGTTTATATATATAAGCAAAATTATGTAGTATTTTTATACTTTTGTTTAGTTTAGTGTGGAATATGCACTACTACAAAGTTCGGGAATGAAAAGGCACAATGAGTAAAGTTCATGTAGTATTTTTAAGTTTTTGTTTAGTTCAATATGAAATACGCACTACTACAAAGTTCGAGAAGAAAAAGGCACGGCTGGTAAAGTTCAGGTTGAAATAGGCATTTTCCCGTCAATTACCATGATTGAAATTTTTAAAACTATATATTTGACCGATTTGCATTCATTTGACATATTTTTATAATATAAGTATATAGTAAGTAGAAATATTATTAGGTTTCTATTTATTAGTTTTATTCAATATATGATTTATGGTATCCAATATAAATATAATATATTTAAAATCATTTATATAATTGTTTATGTAGTATCATATGTATTTATGTTATAAATTTATATAATGTAATCTATGATAATCAATTGTTTCATCAAAAAATATGTCCATTCTTTTAAATTTAAGATGTTTGATTGTTTATTTGGTCACATAGATTAGATTAGCTAATTATAAGATTAATTTATTTTAAAAAACTTGATTTAAATAAATGAAATTCAAATATCAAAAACCAATTAAATTAAGATAATTTATTTTAAACTTCACCTATGAGTGATACCTAAACAAAAATCATTAAAGTGACTTCTTAATTAATATATAGTATGATGGCAAGATCTTTTAAGCTGTTTTGGCATCCAATAACTTTACATAACAAAAAGTGAAAACTAAATTTTAATATTATTGACTTACAAACTTGTTCAAATATAACTTTTTGGATATATAGTGTGGAAAATAAAATAAAAAGGGTAAATTAACCTTTTTTAGAAAATAAAGAGTGAAGCTGGAAAATATTGTCCAAGTAACTAAAAACGGATATGAACGAATAGTTGTCTGCAACTAAATCCAATAATACACATACAATTTCTCAAATTCAATATCCAGTTTATAGTCTACTCAAGACATGCTACAATTAATGGTAAATACCTTCTTGGGTTGCATACGTCGATGCATGTTGTAATTATGACTCTTCACTTTTAAGTTGCAAAAAAATTATGTCTCTCACCAACTATAGCTTGATGGATTACACGAGGTCTCCGCTTTAGAGAGGTTAAGCAAATCTGTTTGTGCATGATGCAACTAGAAGACCTATAAAGCCTGATGGCATGACTGTTTATTCCATGATAAATCTATAATTTCATACTAATGACTGTTTTCAAATGAACAAAAGAAATAATATATCTTCTGTATTCCAAATATGGAGCCGCATAAAAGTATGATGGCACTTCGTCTAGTTAGCATGTAAGATACGAATTTCGTCTTGTCGCTATGTACTGGATAATGGGAGAGTTGACTTGTTAAACACTACGATCAGCCTTGGTACATCGATGGTTTATCAAGACTCAAGGATAACATTTTGTTGGCTTATACGACTTTTCATTCCGTAAAATCCAGTAACCCGTGTAAGGAAGATTTCATGGCGATTATAAATTACATGAACGATGTTTATGACCGAGTGAAGTGAAATTCTCTAGAAGCACAAAACATCTTCTTTTGTGCTAGTGTGTATACAGAGATCCATATGAACATTATTATATAGATTAATTTTTGGGGGTAACTTTTATTGTTTCTTTAACTTATATTTATAAGAAGGTCCAAAATCTCCCTTTAAGAGAAACTTCTTTGTTCTTTACTTCTTTTGGAAGAAAAAAATTAGTGACATAGACACCCAGCTGGTGTCGTTTGCTACATTTGGTGTGTGATTCAGATTCAGCCATCTTTACCCAATATCTTCTCAATGATGAATATATTTTGGATTTTAATGTGCATCAATTATTATCTTTCTCATAAATAATTCATACTCTCTCCTTTTAATGAAAAATGCCATTTTGACATTTCTAGATTAAAAATGATTGAAATACTTTATTTTATTAATCAAATCAATTTAACCAATAATGTTTGAGAAAAATAGAAGTATTTAAAAGATTAATGCATTTTCAATTAATATTAAGCTTAAAAATATTTATGGATTGAATGAAAATTTTAAAATGACACTCTTTGCCTAAAACTTGAAGTATTTAAATAACATTATTTATGAAACAAATGAAGTATAAAGTTAATTTTATATAAGATGCATGCTAAATAATAATTTAATGTGTTTGTGTCAATTTAACTATCTTATCTAAATTATGTACTACGTAAATTAGTTTTAAAATTTTAACAAGAAAATTTGGTATGGACATTCATATTTCGGTTGGCCTAGAGATATGATTTTTTGAGTGAAAAAGCAATTGATCATAAATTGATTAATCTTACAGATGTAATATTGACTGCAAAGTTTGACAGAAAAAAAAAAGATTTCAGGAATTGACAGTGAGAGATGAAATTATATTTAATACATTGAAGTTGGATAAATACCTAAGTAAGAACAAACAATTTAATCATGTTGAAAATACTACTGTCTTTATTTTAGCGAGTTTCGAGGCTCGGATCCATAGTGATTATATGTATAAAGGAGTATCAGAGTGACAAATCGACACCTCTTATGCCTTGTATTCTCCAGAAAATACTTCAAAATCCTTGGGCATATCTTTAGAGAAAATCACAAAACAGACGTTATGGAGCGTCAACATTTTGCAACTATCAAATTCTTATCCAAATGATTGACTCTAAAACTATTATTCAACAAAATTAGTTATTTCATTTCATTTGCTACGAGTTGATAACAGAAGATAGTTCACTTTGCATTATATTTATTGTAAAATTTTTGATAGAGAAATTTTCTGCAAGTTGGGTGAATTTCTAACATAGTTGATGTGAATTTGTAGTAGAGTTACATCTCTAGAAGATGTACTAAAAAAGGTAAACAAGAATCTCATCAAGGATTCTTCGTGTTTCCTTCCACATGAAAATTGCAATACAAACACAAAAATAATATTCAAAAAAAACGAATGCTGTTGAGACGAAGTCCAAAAGAAATTGTCAAAATGTGTATGCATTAGCTTGTTTAATATGTGGCTGTATTTTTCTTTGTTTTAAAATTTTGTTTCAAACTTTATTTTGAGCTATATTGTCAGCAATATCTGATTAATGTTTGTACCTTATTATTTTTCAATAGAGCAATTTTATCTTAATTTCTATCTAATATTTAATCTAAATCAACTCAAGAGACTTTTAGGATTGTAAAAAAGATAAGAATGTTATCTATGTCTCCTGATAAAATGGAAACACATTAATAACATTAATCGTACCAAAAAGTATGTCAACCAAGAATCACTCAATCTTATAAATAAAAATTTAGTTGTAAAAGAATAGTAATCAGATTAAAAATCTTCACAAAAGAGTATATAGTTACCGGAAATAATGGTTAAATAATACAAATAAGTAGTTACGTCATTTAGTTTTAGTATATTAGTTATTTAAACATAGTAGACTATCATGCTATACAATTTTTAAAATAAATTGAGAAAACAATTAAAATGATCGATAATTACTTCATTTACATGTTGAAGGAAACAAAATCATTTTATAACTTATTTTGTATCAATTACATCAATATGTTAAAGTTATAGCAAATTGTCCAAAATATCACTTACATCAGAATGGTCATGGAGAAAAATGTATTCGATTATAGGGATTTTCCAGTTGGTCTGATTCAAGAATCCTCATTGTAGCTCGGTTTGCTATCTGTCCCACTTTCCTCTTGCGGAGTTTCATTTGAGATGTGTGTCATGAGATTGGTTCTCTTAGTTTGATGACATCCTTCTACATTTGTGGTTTCAATCAGAAGGGGTGTACTATCTATGGGTTTGTTTTTAACATGTTCGTTAAAGGTAATGATGTTCTATTTTGATGCTCCCCTTGTATGTCAGAGGCAGATCTCGATGCCGATATAGTGACGGCTGCAAATGATAAGGTCTTTAGAGCTATACGATGTTGTATTTTTTTAACTCCTTTGGCTAGTATGATTCTTCGGACTCATGGGTCTGAAATTGATGCTCTATCTAAGGAATCAACATATTTTTTCCTCCAAGAGGTATTCGGGTTAGAACTAATTTATCAAACTTTTAGCGATGTCGTGAATACTTTGAGGTAGGTTCTTGAGCTTTGTTTTTTTTCATTTAACTGGCTGGTGACTAGCTGAGCGTCGATGTATGCTTGGATTTTGTGGACCCTGATCCCGATGGCTAAACGAATGTCTTTACTTAGATATTTATACTCGGCTATGTTATAAGAAGCGATGAACCTGAATCTGAATGTTTGTTCTAAGACTTTGCCATTTGAAGAAGCTAATTTGCTTCCTACTTCAGATCTGTTTTGGGGCGACGCTCCGTCGACATGGGGTCCAGATTTTGGATTGAACTGTTTCGCCGGAATCGTTGGATGCTATTTTGATTATACAATTTGTGAGGACTTGAGCTTTGGCACAAGTTTTTGAACAATATTCAATGTCTTATTTGCTAAGCTCGATGGCCAATTTCGCCAATTATCCTGATTGGGTTAAACTGTGTAGAATGGTTCGCAATGGCTGCGAAATCATTACTAATATGGATTGGGATTGGCAATAGGATCACACTTTCGTGTTGACATCACTACTTCCAGTGTGAGCTTCTCAATTGTTGTGTATCGCGTTTCTTTTCGAGAAGTGTTTTGGTAACGTAGAAAATTGGTTTATGTTTGCCCTTATCTTCATGTATCTCGTTTCTGTTTCGAGGAGTGATTGACCTCAAGCAGACGGTAATGGAAAACTAACTCAATTAACTATCTCTTGTCAAAATATGAGCTTCATCCATCGGTGGGAAGTCATCCATCCATTGCTAAACGTATGATTCCTCTACAAAGTTTTACATCTCAAATTGCTACAAAATCTCCAAATTTCTAAAAACATACCTAGACTTGAAAAAACTCTAAAAAAAAACTCCATACATATAATATAGACTCTAAATAAGACTTATATCATAGTCAAAAAATGGTAAACACCATGGTATATCAAGCACAACCACACCTGGAGGGTGTTCAACCATGATTTTGGTTTTTTTTGGTTTATAAGAATTAACTATAATACTAAATTCATATCTCTTTTAGTCTGTTTCGATTTATATACTTTAGGTTTTCATTTATTTGATTTTATACCAAAATATTACAATAATTATATTTTATAATATTTTGTGACTTTTAGTTTATATGATTAGAAATCAGGATTTTAGAAATATGAAAATATTTTTGGTACTCTAATTTTCAAATATAACATTTTACTATTTTACTTAAATATTAAAAATAAAAATTTAATAATTAGGATAAATACATAATGTTAAAAAGTTATCAGCATCGCAATATTGTTTGATAACTGAAATTCAGAAAAATATCTATCAATAAATATTATTTAATTTGATTAAAAATTAAAGAGATATAAATTTAAAATAAATAAAAATTATTAAAGTCAACGTTGTAAAATATCATAATCATATCAAAAATAAATACATGTATATATGATTATTTTATTTTATAATACATATAACTATTTTACTATATTTTAATTTATTTATTTTTATCAATTTATATACCAAACCATATGCATATATTGTAATTTAAAAATAGCATACATTCAGTTTATCCGTTATTACCAAATCTAAACTATTTTATTTATTTTAGTTTGATTTGATTAGTTCGTTTTACCGGATTGAATCTAAACCCCCTATCACACCTCAGAAGAGCGGTTGATATCTTTAAAAAAAACTAGGATAAATCATAACACCAAATAATCTAGCTAAACTATCGGTTCGTTAATTTTAGATTGAACTAAGAGGAACACCCTATAAATAATTATATCTTTATGTAGGTTGTATTGTTACTTCTTAGCTATGGGTAGATAAACCAAACCAAAAACTGTAATAATGAAACCGTACATATATCAAAAATATTTGAACAATATATTTCTCTACATCAGAAAAATCAAAATTAAAACCAAAACCAAATCTATATTCAAAAATACTCAACGGTTCATAATTATTATATACAAAAAAATAGACAGGAACCAAAATCAAATGAGTACATGAATTTTAAAATTATGTGATATGTACCTTAAATCATTGATTAGTTTTGAAATAATCATATGCCATAAAATACTATTTATAATCTGAATTAACCAAAATAGCTGAACAATCTTAATACTTTGTATCTAAACTATTTTAAATACGAATTGTCAAAATTTTTACGAACATTATGAATTAAACCAGATTTTATCCCAAACAGGGAATTATTAGAAAATTTATTAGAACTAATCAGAATTATTTGAAAAACTGGATATGAATTCAAACTGAGTTTGATCCCAAAAAAGTCAGATATTAGTCGATTTCCTACCTTGTTATCTGAACTAAACTTCACAAATATTGGTTGCCAATTCAAGTCATTAATAATTATCTACATGAGATAAGAGATAACATACATATGAGTATACAACAATATAATAATATAATAATCATAGACAAAAAAATATATTAGTATAATATGTTGTTAAATATGACAATAATCATACAATAGAAACTTAAACAAATAAACAACAAATTTAAGAAATAAAGAGCAAAATTGAATGGAGATCTCTATTCATAATACAGAGAACATGAAGGGATCTCTATTCATTATATGAAGGGCTATAAATAATTATATGAATACAGAGAATTGTTTGGAGGGATCTATATACAATAAATCAATCAATGAAATTTAAGGTCAGTGAAAATGACGGGATCTATAATCATAATACAGAGAATTGTTTGGAGATATATGTGAGAAGATACAATTCAAAACTGTTAAAATTGTTTTACAATTTAAATATGTTAAAAATACTCGTTTTAACATTTCTCTAATTGATAGAATATATTTTAGAAGAGTAATTTCATAAAATATTTTATTATATTATTTAACATCACGTATGTATAAGAGAATATTGGTAAAAAAAAATTGATCATCACATTCATGTAGTCATCAATCAATCAATTATCAGAATATATAGGAAGTTGTTATATAAATTATATAAAACGAAACTCATATTTTAAGTGGCTATAATTAATCAATGATTCAAAAAATATATTGAATCATACATTGATCTAAAGATTCTAAATCCAAGAACCCCATGTATTAAAACTAAACTTTCAACCTAAACATTAAATTATAAGCCACTCTTGTAGAAAAAAATATTGTGTATCATAAATTGTTAATGTTTAATTTGAAATAATAATAATCTATATATTTGAAAATAATTCAAATTTATAATAATCTAGCAAACTTAGCTTATACTAATCAAAAGATCTAAACAGAACATATTATGGAATGGTGCAAATTAAGAATGGTGAAGTTAAACACTACATGTCTCTAGTTTGGTTATGTAATGGTGAAAACCACTCATTAGTGGTCTGGTGACAAACAGACGGGCCATAGTTTAGGATCTTACCCGACATGTGCATGGTTCGAAGCGCGGCTGCTAGTGTATTTGTGGTGATTATCTTGATGGACCTTTAGGCCCACTACGGAAAAGCTCATGTCCAAGCTGCATGTGGCCATTGGTGAATTAACATGGGATTATCATTAGCCCCCTGGATGCTTTCGGCAGGCTCCCCGACAAATTATATCCAAATTTTCGGTGGATGTTCATCAGGCGCTAGTCGGATCTCTCTCGGAAACATCTGGATACCAAGGTCATCATAAAAAATAAATGAAATGCATTGTACAAACATTATACATCCGAATAATCTAGCAAGTTTTGCTTAGGAAAACCAAATGAATTACATAGAACTGATTATGTAATGGTGCAAATTAAGAATGGTTTAGTTAAACCTACATGCCTTTAAACCTAAATCATGAATTCTAAACAATAAAAGCATAATATAAAATTGGAAATCAATTAAAATATATCAAATCAACAATATATTTATCCATATATGTAAGATAAACTTTATGTGAAAATTAAAATCTAAACAATAAATACTGAAACGTATACATCAAACTTTATAATATAATATCAAACCAAATGATTAACATCTTAATAACATATCATATGTTTGATTAGGGTAACCACATAACTTAACACGAACCAAGATTGAAATTATGATAATTAAGAATGGTTAAATTAGTTAATTTCGCCATGTTAACAAGTTTTGAGAGCCTAATCCTATGTAGAATTAAATCACATATACTCATCAATACACTTCACCTTTGTTATGCCATATTTTAGAACCAATCAAAGAATAACGTTTTCATTTAAGTATGTTCGCATTTAATAGTATTATTTTTGTCTAACTAGGTAGTAATAATTTAGTTAGTTTGTAATGAAATCAAACTTATATATAACGAAGTTGTTCCTTATCCCTTTCCTATTACCAAATTATCACTTCTTAGTTAATGTTAATAGTAGTTTAATAGTGTCTTTGTGTTTGCGATCTGCAGAGGATTAAATATATCATAAAAGTGTTATGTTTTCATTAGTGCAAAAATTATATATAATGTCACTTGTGTAACCGTAAATAGTTAAAACCAGAGATATGAGTACTTAACTGGATAAAATAAATGAGGGTTTCATGTTATTTGAATTGGCTCATATGAGGTAAGTATATAGTAGTATAAGCTATGAACGAGTTTCCAGGACGAGTTATTTTGCAATTGCTAGTGAGATTTTTATATGGACTATGAACTAGTTTTATACTTCTATACCTTAGAAATATTGTATATATTTAGTAATTGGGATCAAGCATGTTTACCTGACTCAAAACACAAGAACGAACAATTTTGTACATAGTGCTCAGAGTTAGCCTCACTACTTTTTGTATAGATATATAATCGCCATTTTGGTTCACATGAGTTTTAATTGAATCGGTTTATGTTGAACATAAAAAAAAAAAAATAACTCACAAAATCCATCATTTTCAATTCCGCCAGATCACACATGGTTTACGTGTTTTCTCTTTTGGACTTTTGGTGTATTAGTCTATTCTGGTTAGGGTTAGCTATTGGTCTGACTTGCAAAAAATGCAGACTACCTTTTATAGCTTAAACTCTAATTTTCGATATCAGAGTATTTAATTTCTCTTTAAGAAAATTATGTTCACCAAGCAATTTTCACACTTTCTTTATATGTAACAAATTATGATTTACATATTTTTCTGTTGTAGTTTGTTGTTACTCATGTTTAAGTGAGAGTTCTAGATAACAAATGAATTGTTTGATAAAATGATAATAAATGATGCAAAAATAAACAGTGTGTTATAGTTTTACGACTTTTCAAATCAGAGGTAATATTGAATCTAATAGTACATTATTATTTAGGAAGACTGGAGACGTGACAATATATTTACACCTATATTAAAATAAAAAGTTAACTTGAATTGTTATTGGTGATGTTTTATCTTGTTTTTCTTAACTCTAGTTGATGGTCTGTGTGTTTCAGAAAAAAAAGGATGATGGTCTGCATTTTGTGCGAACTAGTATAAATATATTTATTAAATTTTAATTTAAACTTCATTTTCTAAAAAAATATAAATATTAAATTTGATACAAAATTAAAATTAATATTATAGATTATAAAACTTCAAGATTCATACTAGTACTTAATGTATAAATTATGTTCTTTTATTTCATTGTGCTATTTATGGGATGCAGATTTTGGATCAGCATCTTTTTCTATATTAAAAATCAAATTAGAAATTTGGATTTGAAATTAAAAGCTTATTGTATTTGTGGACTGAAAATAAATCCAGTGGCACCGAAAGAAATATAAACAAGCAAAACCCATAAAAGATCAACATCATATAATTCTCTATAATTTAGATTTTAATAACAGTGGGACAAAAACACAAAAATAAGAATTACAAAACATTATCTCTGTATTCTCATTTTTATATTTATTATTTTCAAACTTTTAGTGTTATTAATTTTTTTGATCCTAGTTTTGCATGCTTGCATGTATATTTTAAATATATTCATTAAATTTTCATTTTGTCGTTTTTATAATATTTATTATTTTGTTAAATATATATATTTTTATAACATTTGTGATTTTACGGATAAATCCAATATTAGTGTTAATTCATTTTGATTTTGATGTTTATCATGTACAAATAAAAATTAATTCATTTTAGGTTAGAAATATGATTGCTCAATAGTAAATATATAAAAAATACTTAACATAAGTATATAATTTATATTTTACGACATACATTCTATGATGCTTTACCTTTAATTTCAGTTATAATATTTTAATAATTTCAATTTGAATCAATATTTTCAATAAAAATTAGAGAAGTTGGCTATAAATTAGCTATTAAAATTATAAAGTAAAAAATAAGATAAACATAACTACGGATATTATGTAAATATTATTAATATAAATTGTTACTCCCTCTGTTTTTAAATAAGTGTCACTTTAGCCTTTTAATTTTGTTTCAAAAAAGTGTCATTCTACAATCCCAATGTAATTTTGTATATTAAATCTATTTTTTACCCTTTTGAATAACCAATAGTATTTTACTTAAATTATTTTCATTTAATTAAACATACATTAAATAGGGATATATTAGTCTATTATACAATTTTCTTAATTTATGTGCAAAGAATTAAAATGACACTTATTTAAAATGATAAATATTAATATTAATTAAACTGATAAATATTAATATTAATTAAACTGATGAGTCAATCAAAATTATGGAAAACATAACACATAAAAAAATTTATTTCATAAATAATAGTATAGATAAAGCTACATGAACTTAAATCCAACTAATTTTTTAAAAGAGATACTAATGATGATTAGTTTGGCTTTGAGTTTTGTAATAAGGCTTAAGACACGGCTCCATCTTCATTTAATAAATGATAATTTAGTTCGTGGCAGGATTCAAATACAAAACTGATAGGTTTATGCTTTGTCCCCAAAAGAACTTTTACACTTACCATGGCTTAGTTGTTATCGATTATGTTGTTGAAAAAACACATCACACGTTCACACACACATCCACGAAATAAATAAATAATTAGAGAGTTCTAGTTTATCATAGTTATCGTACTTTAGTCGTCAAAATTAAAATTGGTAATCTCCAACAAGATACCAAAAACATTAAATCTGGTGTAATTTTATCTCTATTAAAATATTAAAAATAATATCATCTTATCAAATTTGATGTAAAACTATTTATTACACCAAATTTTAAAATTTAAAATTTATTATGTTTCATATAATTATATAGTATATTGTATTATTTATATTATTATTTTTTCACATAATTAAAAAACTAAAATGTACTTTTATTTTCTAATAAATCACTAAATGACTATTACTATCATTTATCACTTACAAATGATAAAAAAAAATCTAAAATATGATAAAAAATTATTTATCAATTATAAATAATAAAAATTAAAAAAAAATCAAATAATATATAATACTTTTGGAGTATTACTTTTGGTGTAAAATTTAGTATTATTGGTAGAGATAAAAAAAATATGACACCAAAAAATTAAATTTGGTGACATTGTTGGAGATGCCTAGAGATGGCTTTGGCCGGTGTGAAGCTAGGAGTGAGCACAATTACTTGTTACTCGATTTGGACTCGATACTTGATTCGTATTTGGTTCTTAAAATCGAGTACTCATTTTGTTCAAGTCAAATATCAAGTCGTTTATTTTAGTTACTTGCAAATACAAGACAAGTACTGAATATTAAAATGAAAACAATGATTTGGCGTTGTTGGTTTGTTACTTGTGACTTATTACTTGATTTATTATCTGTTTTTACTTTTGGACAAAAAAATCCTTAAATTATAATCAAATGGGCAATTCTCTCAAATAGACATTTTTAAGTTTTTATCACAAAAATAGACTTTAAAAACTAAAATGATCAAAATAGCATTTTTATTTGAAAATGTTAAGTTTTTTTTATTTTTATTTTTAAAATTTGAAATCCTATCCCCAAAACTCCACTCCTCAACTCTAAACAAAAAGGTCGAGGATTAGTTAACTCAAAGGGTATAAGTGTATATTTACTTGTTTTTTATAAAACATTTAACTCTATTTTAGTCATTTTTATTTGTAAGGTCTATATTTGTGAGAAAATGTTTTTTATGTCTATCCTAGAAAATTTCTCTAATCAAATTACTTATTTAGACGATAAATTAATTAAAATTGATATATTATAGAAATATTTTAGAGTTTTTTAATTTTTTATTATCATATATCGACTTAAAATATATAAAATGTAAAGAAATATTTTTTTATTTAATTTTTTAGATAAGAATTATAAACTAACTAAATTTTTCTAAAACTCATATATAAGATTTAAATAGGTAAAATTAATAAATTATTATTAAATAACTTACAAATATTATATAATAATTTGTAAACTAGTTTAGAAGTAATAAGTAATAAAACGGGGCAAGTACTTGCAAATATATCATTTATTGTAAGTACTTGAAAATGCAGATACTCATTTTTAATAAATCAAATACAAGTCTGAAATCTTATTACTCGAATAAACCAAACCAAAAATGATAAATATTTGGCTTGTATCTAAGGTTATGCGCTTTGTAAAACCTTTTTACCATATAGTGCTATTTCCAAGTTAGCAAAAACAAAAGAAATGGATTTTACCCCAAAAAGAAAATTAAGACATGGCCAGGAATTCTTCCTATTACCTAGAATCTCGGACATTGGAATTACATTTAACGTTTAAACTAGATTTTGTGGTCCTATTATAATGGCAAGCTACAATATCCGCTGACCACTTAAATAAATTGTTGTAACCCAAATGCAAGTAACCAATCTCTAAGAAAAAGAAAAAAGAATACGCGTGTATACTAATTATTCTTCTTCTATTTTTTGGAGAAAATATACAGTTCATCTTTCTGTTCCAGTTTCTATTTTTATCTAACGTCTTCTTGCATGAAGGGAATAAAAACCACGATCGTTAACGACTGAAAAATACGTAATATTCTATAAAAAACAATAATATTAAATTATTATTACGTTTGTATTTGTTGAATTTCCGATGTGTATATAATAAATACAGAGAGAAGACTAGATGCATGTATTCGGACCTGTCTCAATTATTTAAAGTTTATGCATTTAGAGAAAACAAGTTTCGGGTGATGTTTGAAAGCATTAAATGTAGAAAGCTGCTCCTTCCATGGGACAGCAGCACGTATTTATGCAAAAAAGATTATTGATGAAATGAAGATTGGTGTCAGTGACAAAGACAAAAGAGTGTCGTCGTCTCTTCTCATTTATTATCATCATCCAATTGAGTGGCTATAAGTTAAATGGCTTCTATGTCGTCGTCTTGCTCCTTAATCTTTCTTTCTTTTCAGGAAAAATAAACTAATTTGTTTTTTATTTATTTTAGGTAGATATTTTATTTTTGCTTTCTCTTCACGACAAACTTTTTAATCAGAAGAGAAATCCACAACTCTGTACTGCAGACGAACGCAACGAGATCCCACCTTCGGTATCTAGGAGCCGCTGACCGACCATAGAACCTAAACTTGGTATTAGTTTGAAGATGACGTGATCAAAAAAATGTAGCTTTTCCCGATAAAGTTAGATAGATATTGACTTTTTCTCCGATTGACATTCTAAACGCGCTTCAACATGTTTTGTACCTTTTTGAGGAAAGACGTACGTATATAAGTTGTTTCAGAGATGCTATTGAGAGGATGTAATTTAAAGGTTGAATTAACATACGAGTTATGTTTTACATGTCAAAGTCTACATACAAGATACAACGTGTAGACCCAAAAGGAAAGTTCAAAGTCTAAAGTATTTGAAATCTGCTTGGCATACATATATAATTCTTGTATGTTTCTATCGAGTTTTGATGTTAAAATTCAAATTATTTTTTGAATTTGGTTACATAACTTATAAATATAATAAGTCGATTCATGTTGTGATTGCTAAAATTGCTCTAACTTAACAACGTTTTCCCAACAAAAAAGAACACCTCAATAAATCTATACAGGTCAGTAAGGGAAGATATAGATGTCAAGAAATTATGTGTGTCTCAAGTCAGTTGCCACAACCGTTGGATTGATTACAGGAAATGCTACTTATTGAGAACATATTTTCCATATTAATAAAAACAAGTCGTTACGAATTATGCCGAGTGTCGTGTTTTATACAAAGAGAGTGTGGAGATGTACACTTCATGCGTGGGCGCCATGTATATAGTATGACATGCGCATTGAATCGTGAAAACGATCAATCTTTGTATTAGTATTAGCTTTGATTGAGTCATACAAACTACTCACTCTGTTCCATAAAATGAAAGTTTTAGAAAAAGTTTGTTTCAGAAAAATAAAAATTTTGTGTGTGTTTTATGAATTTTATGTTATTTAATAAACAAGGAAATTAATTCAATTTATTGAATTATTATTAGTTTAACTTTATTAAAATGATATTACATAAACTAATGCACTTATTATATTAAATTAATTTATTTTAATGTGTAAATATTCAAAAGTATTATATTCGTGGAAATGAGGTAATAGTAGAAAAAATATTTAATATGTGTAAATATTCAAAATTATTATATTCGTGGAAAGGAGGTAATAGTAGAAAAATAAATAACAGACGTTATTATGTAAAACGTTTACATTTGTTTAGTCAGAAATTTATACTATTAAAACATGTTATATTTCAGAATTTTTACTGTAACTGTCCAATATCGAATAGTATTGCCGCCACTTTCATTAAGAGCAATTAGGTCTTTTCTGCCGTTCATGTTTGGTACAACATAGTTTTCACTTAAATCATTTTAATAGTTTAAAATTAGATCACATTTTCCTAATTCTAATCTGGTATGTGATTATTTTCATGTTTAATATTGTGTCGTTTAGCACTTTTCGAGTCAACCCTTTTTGAAACTGCACCATTTTCCTTTAAGTATTATAATGATTGGGTTGTGAACCACGTTTTCGTAATTCTAATTCGGTCTACGATAATTTAGTCCCTAACGTAAAATCTCAAAACGGTTAGGGTTCCAATCCCTAAATGAAAATTACATGACGTCGACTAAGACCACATAACCTAAACCATGAACCCTCTTTCTCGGTTAATTATTGGATTAAATTTATCAACAATGAAATGTTACTTACTGAAAAACATTAGTAATGTTAACCATGTAAATTAAGTCATTTCTTCAATCTAATCCCATAACCTGAACATTTCATCATATACATGAAGTTTTCTTTCCACGAATCCCTAAATTTGAATAGTTTCTAATGGATAAGAGCGCAACCCCTAATTTGTTTACATAATCTATATTTTTGTATATTCCTAACGATGCTAACTGATGTCAATATTCGATTTTAAATATTATAGCTTGGTTAATAAAATAAATATTATTTTTAAAAAATCCTTAATTTATATAATCCTAACAATACTATAGTTTTTATATCATTCGTTTAGAGTTTTTTAATTATAGATATTTATTATTTTATGTTTACTGATTTTTATAACATTTAATTTACATCATAAAATACATTTACGATGTATAATTTAAATGCAGACTTGGACGAGGGTCAATGTATTAACCAATGTATATATGAAAATTTGCATATCTGCTTATAGAATTTATTACATACTTGGTCGATCGTCTAACACTATATACTATTAAGTAATTAAATAATGCATTTATTGGAAAATATCACTATTTACATAAGAAAATCTCTTTGTTAATTTCAAATTGCTAGTTGATCCGCACGTATATGTTAGAAAATATATTGCCTAAATATTATCTTAACTGTATAATTTTTTTTAATAGGAAATGCTATTCACCAAAATATCCTCAACTTCCTATTCCATGGTTAGATATTTTCTAACAATAAAATTTAGGCTTTGACCAAACACCCCATTTACCTCCTCTTATAAATACAACCAATTTCATGGATTTCAACTCACAACCATTTTGACACAGAAAAAACTCAACATGAACTCTCTTATGCTGTTCATGCTATTGAGTTATGTGAAGCCTTTCAAATGCGACTGGAAGGGTCACGTGAAAGTGTTACATAGTTGGAAACAGTACAACTCCGTCTCTGGAGAAACACTTGAACTGATCTTATCAGATGAACGTGTATGTTTTGAGTATTTTACTGTCATTATTTAATATTATCGAGTAGAGTGTATAATATTTTGATGGATGAATTGTGACAAGTAATACATTTTTATATGAACATGTAAGAGGGAAGCAAAATTCATGCTTCGTGCAAGAAGGCATACCTAGAAGCAAGGGGAGGCTTCGGCCAGTTGGAACGTGGAGAAATATTCAAAATTTCTCACTAAGCCCTGCAACAAGAATGTACAAACCAACTTAGCATTCCTATAAGATGACCTTAGTTCATAATACAACAATCACCAAATCCAATCATGTGAACGAGGACATGTTTCTCAGTTTGGTCGAATTTCAGTTGATTATGAATGGATCGCTTCAACCATGTTTCCTCATTGGTATTATGCAAAAATGATTTCATTTCTTACTGATTAATTAAATATTTTGTTAAAAAAAATTTCTGACAAATCTAATTGGTTAATATAAACTTGAAAACGTTGTTGGTCAGGTTGTTGAGTTGGGAGAGCTTGAAACAATTCAGGTTTCAGGCAAACCAAGGAGGAAACTAAAGTTCCATCTGCACGTCATCAAGTCTGATCCATCCAATATATATTTATAATCTTATAAATTTTGTGTGATTTCAAATATAAGTTAAAGTTTAATTATGTAACTCATTTTTTTGTGCAATACAGTGATCCAAAGATTTCATGTTGTACATGGAGAAAATACGCAGATAGCATGTATGAGGGTTGCACACAAAACGAAGATGGAATGACTTTTTGTCTAACCAGATTTGCGAAGATCAGACGATTAAGAGGTTTGATTTATATTTGTAAAATGTATCTTTCATAAACCAATTATTATGGTAGTAGTTACTTTTATTTGACATAAGCTGGTTTTCTATTTAACAGGATGAATACAACTGTGCAATGCATTTGAAGCATCTGACATCGTGATAAATCCTCCCATAGCAGAAGCTGACGCATTCAAAGAATTGTAAGAAAGCCGGTTAATAGTACTGATTTATTTTCTATCATTAGCTATTTAATTTATTATTATAAATACACTGTATATGTTTAATGAAGAGGAAAAACTCCTTGCCCTTTACGAGACCAGAGATGAAAATATTGGTATGCATGATAAGCATGATAAGTGGCTGATATCCCCGCAAAGAAGTATTCGTGAATTAACATGATATCTTGAGGTTAGTAATTTTGTTAACGTTCTGTTTCATTAGTATGTATTGTTAATAATTTCTAGTCAACTGAAATTAAAACGGTACAAATTTTCAACTTGAATCGTAGGGTGAAAAAATCTTGGTCATGTGTATTATCTATGCAATTGATTCGGACTGGGGATGGTTTTACTTTGGTTGTATGACATGTTACAAAAATATTTTCAAGGTGGAAATTAATGTGAAGACTCTTAATAAACAAGAGATTACTTCACATATTTGGTGGTGTAAGGTATGCAAGGAAAATGTTACTTCTGTGAAACTAAGGTAAACTATAATGTTTACTCTTTTATATAACTTACTTGTTTTGTTTTTAGGAATAGTTTTTAAAATTCGTAAAATTGGTTTGCAAGGTTTAAACTTCATTTGATGGTGAACGATGATACATGAGAGTCAAAATTCATACTTTTTGACTTGGTGGACTGATTATTGAATTTGCTACAAAACTTTTGAATGGATCATTTGATGAGGTACATATGAAAACCTATCTTACCTGTCCAAATGCCTTTGAGTGAATTTTCTACCCTGTATGTATTATTAATCATTATTTCCAATTCCAATTTGCCATCATCTTGAAGATCCTAGTCACTTACCTGACGCCATTATTCAAATTATAGAAAAGGCTTTTACTTTTGGTGTCTATGTTGAAAAGGAACACATTGCTTATGAAGATGAGATTTACAAGGTTGATAGGATATCTAAAGAGAGAATGGAATGCTTAGCCAATGGAGTCAAAGAGAATCCTTCTCAGAAAAGGGTTTGATATTTACAAGTGGTGAAGAGGTATTGTCTACACCATCAAAATTTACAAATGGAATGCTTAAACAATACTTAGTGTATTATTATAATATCGTAGAGTGCTTTACATCTCACTGGTGTTCAAGATAATACTGAGGTAATATCTACGTCATTCAATAGGCGCAAGGACTGTTTGAGTGGTGACCTGACATATCTTCAATGACTAAGAAAGTTTGCTTAAAACAAGTTCTGTTTGGAGATGATGAAAAATATGAAGTCTAAGTCTTACTTTTAATATAATTTTTGAACTTTTAGTTATTATGACTTATTGAGATTAATGTTTGTTTTGAAATTTTATGAATTTAATATTATTGAACAAATGCTTAGTTTACATTTTTTATAATATATATTTATTATTGGTTATATTATTTAATATGAATCTTTCTTTGATTAATTGATAATAATTAATAAACCAGAAAGGCCAACATATTATTGTTGAGCTTCTCATACTAATATACGAATCTATTATGGCCCAAATAAAATATATGCGAATAAAATTCAACTGAAACGACATATGTCTATAAAACTGTTTTATATATAACACTCTTCATTTCTACAAACCCTAATATCTATCATCTTCTATATTTCTCTCCTCCAAATCAAGAAGGTTCTGTAAGTTGTTTTATTGTTTTATTTTTTGAACAATACAAGTATAGATGTAATAATAGAGTTATATTTTATTTCGATTGAAGTTTATTTTTTCTATAACAGAAAAGAGTTTGATGGAAGTTTATTTTCTTTGATTATATTTATTTTCTAGAAGATTAGTTCTAATATATTTTTGAGATTGTAGATTATCTAACTTTTGGAACCTTATTTTATTGTTATAAAATCATTGTATAAAATAAAAATAAAATAAGTAGATCATGAGGAATATGGTTATTATTTCGATGGAAGTTTAATTTCCATGCTTATTTTTTCTAGAACATTAGTTGTAAAAGATTTGTGAGATTGTAGATCCTAATATCTATCATCTTCTATATTTCTCTCCTCCAAATCAAGAAGGTTCTGTAAGTTGTTTTATTGTTTTATTTTTTGAACAATACAAGTACAGATGTAATAATAGAGTTATATTTTATTTCGATTGAAGTTTATTTTTTCTATAACAGAAAAGAGTTTGATGGAAGTTTATTTTCTTTGATTATATTTATTTTCTAGAAGATTAGTTCTAATATATTTTTGAGATTGTAGATTATCTAACTTTTGGAACCTTATTTTATTGCTATAAAATCATTGTATAAAATAAAAATAAAATAAGTAGATCATGAGGAATATGGTTATTATTTCGATGGAAGTTTAATTTCCATGCTTATTTTTTCTAGAACATTAGTTGTAAAAGATTTGTGAGATTGTAGATCCTAATATCTATCATCTTCTATATTTCTCTCCTCCAAATCAAGAAGGTTCTGTAAGTTGTTTTCTTGTTTTATTTTTTGAACAATACAAGTATAGATGTAATAATAGAGTTATATTTTATTTCGATTGAAGTTTATTTTTTCTATAACAGAAAAGAGTTTGATGGAAGTTTATTTTATTTGCTTATATTTATTTTCTAGAAGATAAGTTCAAATATATTTTTGAGATTGTAGATTATCTAACTTTTGGAACCTTATTTTATTGTTATAAAATCATTGTATAAAATAAAAATAAAATAAGTAGATCATGAGGAATATTGTTATTATTTCGATGGAACTTTAATTTCCATGCTTATTTTTTATAGACCATTAGTTGTAAGAGATTTGTGAGATTGTAGATCATATAATAAATTTAGACTAAGTCAACTTTTAGCGAATCATTCTCTTATTTATAGTAATCACTAATTATAAAGTTAGTATTCTCACGTGTAGTGTTTACATTTTATCTTTCTCTTATAAACGAGATTTTTATTTTGAACATGCAGGAAAACAAGTGAGATGGTACACAACATAAACTTCAAAACAACTGAGGAGGCATTCAGGATGGACGAAATGGAAAGTCAAGAGCATTATAGGGCTATTCTAATAATGTATAAGGATCAAACAATGGTCTTGGTTGCCAAACATGATGTGGAGATTGAAGTTAGTCGGATTGAAGCCAAGTTACAGTAAATTTTTGTCTTACCAAATTTTACTGTTATATACTTATAACATTAAATTTGAAACATTCTTCTTTGATTTAGATATCTGTCATTAATTATTATCTTATATATAATAGTATTGATAATTCTATTTGGCTATAAATGTAATTGTTGCTTTATTACCCACAAAACGAACCTGAATTCTGTAACTAAATAAATATATAATATAAGTATTTACAATCCTACACGATTTTAAGCATGAGCATTATATAGGAAATGCACCGCTTTGTGGTTTCGAAGTCTGGTATTTGACTCATTTAACTAAGATTTGCAAAGGAATAAAAATCCCACGTTTTAAGGAATTGTTTATAGAAAATGCATATTCGCAAAACATCCCAACTTCCTAAAATACACTAAAATATTCTCTAACAATAAATTTTAGGTTTTACGAGTATTCTGTTAATCATCTCTTATATATATAACCAGTTTCATCGACTTATACCACAACCATTTCTACGCAGAAAAAAATCACTATGGAACGAGATCTTAGAGAGGATGATGAAGAAAACAAATATTATCGTGATAATTTTAGATCTTTTAACAGGGTTGTCTCATTTACATCTCTTGGTGGGAAAGTTGATCGAGATGTTATAAACACACGTGCCCCTAACATGTTTCATATTTAAGGAGAAAAATACAATTTTATGGGTAGTTTGAAGCTTCCAGGGAGTGAGTTAGCTCAATTTTGTCAGCTTTATATTGTAAACTATCTGCATTTTTTTGGTGTAAATATAATCAGTTTACTTGGAATAATAAATTGATAATTTATATTTTTACTAATATTTTATTGAATGCAGTTTGTAATCTCTTTAAAAATCACGTTAAAAATACAAGCCAGTTAAAAATAAAATCCTGTCTAAAGTCAACATTTTTTTTTTATTTTACACAGATGGTCCAAAATCAAATATAATCCAAAATCAAATATATACCCCCCCCCCAAAAAAAAAAATCTATAATTTTGATTGACGTTAACAACATCTCATTTTGACAAATATATATAAAACTTGCAAAGCAAAAAAAATACACACATTTTCAAAACGCAGATCAAAATTTAATATATTATTAAATTTCATATTGTTGTTGACCCCGTAAAAAATCAATCGTTTAATTATGTTAGTTTTACTTAACGGCTGTTTGTTATGAAGCTCAAATGGTTTGGTCAATACAAGTATAAGATTTTGGTCCAAATTAAAAATTGAAGATTAAAATAGCTTAGTTAAATTGACTTACTTAAAACTGTAACTTTTTCATCTCGTTTAAAACAAATAAATTATATATATATATATATATATATATATATATATATATATATATATATATATATATATATATATCTTAATTAATCTAAAGAAGTAATATATCAAAGTTAAAAAATTTGGACATAACATAAAAATAAGTAAGTGCTTAAACCCAAGGAAAATTGAAACATAAACATAAAGTGATTGTTCCTCTTTTTATTGAGTTGGTATACTCTACAAAAAAGTTAGTTAGTGAAATAAATAAGATATATAATTCAAGTAAAGTCACTTTTAAATAAGCCAAATCAACAACTTTTCTAGGAACAAAAATCACATATTTGTGCTGACAGGACTATTTTGATACCATCAAATATAGCTAACATATTAAACAATTAACTTTTTGACGGGATGAAATTGCTTGGTCAATAACATATGAACCTACTAACGTTTCATTGAAAGTTAGAAATTAAAATAGTGTGTTTGTAAGTCAGAATATATTGATAATACTGGTAAACACCATATATATATTTGTTTTAAATTAATCACAATGTCTGACGACCAAAATCAACGAACTATTTTGTGGATTCAAAGATGCCGATATTTGTAAACCCCCTGGTGGTCAAAGGAAATTGAAATACAGATTCACTGAATTGGAATTATCCCTTAAGTGTCACTAACCCAATCCGTTGATTAACTTCAAGTATTCTATTTGTTACGGAATAAATTGAGGAGGTTGTAATTATATTATACTATAAATAAGGTCTACAAGATGAACAAATTTTTTGAACTTATGTCACACAAAGTAGCTCAATTTAGCTAATTAATAAATAAATTTACACTTAAATATTATGATTTAAATGAATTAGTTTGTGAACTTATCCCCCAAAATATTATAGAATTCAAAAATATTAATGCTGAACCATTTCTTTTCGAAATACATCATCTTAAGCGTAAATAAAAAAATGCAAATAAGATTATTGTCATGGAGGCTAAACTAGTTCCACCGCGATATTATAATTTTGTCTGAAATCAATATCTGATAATATCTGATAATAAAAAAATGCAAATAAAGCGTAGATCACTCTCACTCTTTTTACGCGGAAACCTAAAGTACTGTAAAACGAAAACTTAATTTCCTTTAAAAGAGTCTTGTCGAGATTAAGTTATCTTGGTGCTGAATTTTCTTGCTCGTTCTGTTTTACATGTTTGTTCCCATCGTTTCTGTTGACTAAAATAATGATGATCAAGGCAAATTAAAATCAAAGAGGAAACGATGTGAGAAAGTATTTTAGTTTAGAAAATGTAAAATCATGTGATCATAAGATGCAGGATCACAAAATGTAGCTGTTGTTGCAACTAGTAAAAATAACAAAATAAGATAAAATATAGCTTGATACATTTATAAATTATAAGAGAGAATCATACAGAAAAGTGAATGAAATATACTCAAAGTGTTTAGTATTGGTCTTGAGAAAATCAGTAAGATTCTTCTGAAGAGTTTTTGGAGTATTCTTCTTTTTGTAAGATTCTTACTATTTTATTACGTGACAAGAAGTCAAGGATCCTGACCAAAAATAGCGACCTTATTTAACAAGCATGAACTGGTTAATTATAATTTCATCTCCAACAAAACAACAAAATTAACACAATCTCATTAAATTTGGTATAATGTTAATAGTGTTACATCAAATTTGTTGTAATATTATTCATTACTCCAAATCTTTAATATTATTTAGCAAGCATGCATGAATTGGTTAATTATAATTTCATCTCCAACAAAACAACAAAATTAACACAGTCTCATTAAATTTGGTATAATGTTAATAGTGTTACATCAAATTTGTTGTAATATTATTCATCACACCAAATCTTTAATATGCATATTTTATTATGTTTTATTTAATAATATAATTTAATTATTATCAAATTCGTAATTAAATATAACTGTATTATATTATGTTATTTTAATTTTTAGTTTATTTCACATAATTTAAAAACTAAATTTTTATTTATTTATTTGTATTTTAAAATAAATCACTAAATGACCATTATCATTTATTATTTATCAATAATAAAAATATAAATGATAATCGAAATGTGATAAAGTAATTATTTACTAATTATAAATAATAAAAATATGAAAGTGTTAAAACTGAAAACATTAAATAGCATATAATATTAATCTTGATGTAAAGTTAGTGTTATTATTAGAAATAACAAATAATTTATGATTTTAAAATATTAAATTTGATGTAATTTCAATGTTAAATTTAGTTTCGTTGGTGAAGATTCTCGTAGAATTCTAGTTCTGTCTTTCACATCCACAACGTCTTCTTGGGAAACTTGGCTTTTCCTGGATTTTTATATAGTATACAATCGGTTACACGAATCATGCAATCACGTGTTTGCTGACTATAATAATTACGAAATCAGGCAAATCTTCGTTGTTAGTTTGAACTATTCATGATAAGTTTTAAAGGAATGATGACACAAGCGATGACGCAGTTGGCAAAAAGGTAGTTTTGTCGTGTAGTGCTTTTAAATAAGAGGTGGGGGGATTGGTTAGTTTACTCGGTATGGGTCATTAGCTTATGTTCGGTCCCGACATGATTTTTGCAATTCAAAACTATATTAAGTAAAATAATTCAGTGGTCTCGTCTCTGTTATTATTACTTTTCGTTTTATTAAATGTGTCCAAATAATCATTTTTATCTATTTTATATGATATATAATTAATACTCCCTCCGTTCCTAAAAGATCCATGTTCTGCAAAATTATTTTGTTTCAAAAAGATGTATATTCTATGTTTTCTATGAAAAAATTACAAGTTTTAAAAAAATTAATTGGTTTTATTAGATTACTATTGGTTAAAAATTATTGAAAATTGAAAATTACGGAAAACGATAGTGATTTAATGTGTTTTCTTAATATGTGTGAAAATACTAGAAAATCTATCTTTTAGGAACAGAGGGAGTATTAAATATAAATATAGATATATAATATATTTTTAATATGATTATTTATTTAGTGAAATTTTATTTGATTTTATGATTGTTTATATTGTTCTATAAAAAAAGAATACATCAACGAGTTCATCCCTTCAGGTTAGACTGTCAGTGTAGTGAGGTCTCCTATTATATGGTAGTGTTGCGACAAAATTAATCACAAAACCAAGTCATTTCTGTTAACATTTCGTTTACCATATTAGCGTATTTTTTTTTAAAGTGTAAATTCTATTATAATTTCTTTTAAAAAATTATCCTCGGGCTTTTCTAATACTGACGTAAATTTGGTCTGTGGACGTCAGGACATATCGAACAAATCTATCCCTCTAGGCTCCAGCTCACTTTGACTTAGCTCCTCTTCCATGTCTCTAAAAATGATTTATAATTTTTATATTGTACATTCTTACGTAAGTTTTGATCTTAATATATAATATATACTTCAACTTGGATTATTTACCAATTACCAGTCCCCAAGTTCGGTAAGATTCTTTGCCATAAACTCCCCGCTACACCTCGTGATGGTACACTCTTGTTGTCAGTCCTTTACTTTCACTGATTCAGGATCAGATTCTTACTAAGCTTAGGAATATAGGTTTCACTTATTTAAGACCAATTATTGTTTACAATTATACAGGTTATGGGTTTGGCAAGGCTTTAGGGATTTCAGCTTACATGCTTACTTCTACTTTTAGCACTAGATGATCTCAAGATAACTAATATATGTAACACCAGAAATGGTATCAAAGAGAGAAATATTCATGTCAAAGTTTGAAAAGTGTCACCATGCTGGTCGCCTCTCTTTTATTTCAATCGAAGGAACTCCTTCTTGGCTTCAGTTTCTTACTCAAAACTTTTGTTATGCTACTACCTTACTTATGTTTGGTTTCTATGCAGGAGGCTCATTGTTGTCATGGGTCACGATTTTTCCCTTGATAACAAGAACTTGACCATTTCAGAAAACTCAGTTTCTCGAAGTCTCCATGGTGGCTTTGACAGTTTTTCTTTATTCTTTTCATTTCCTTCATACTATATCCCGTTCACATTTTTCGTAATCAGTCAACACACGAGAGCTTTTTCCACCTGAGTATGTCCTTAAAGAGTGCATTATCATTACTAAACGTGATAATATCTGCAGCCAACGTAAAATGCATAGTTGTGAGTCTTGTGACCTTTGTAAAAAGAACTGCTCTCTGCCTCTGAAATGTTCTTTTGACATAATGAAAGCTTCTTCTTGCCTCTGCATTCTATTTGTCCTTCATGTCTTAAAGCAAGAACACAGTCTCACGTTCAGTTACTGAAGCTCATTTGAACTGATAGCTCCAATCGTCAGCACGCGAACGCAAGGTAGCACTTAGAAAATGTTAAAAAAACATATCAGGTTTTGCTACTAGTGGCCTGATAAGTGCTAACACAAGAAAAACTCAACTTTCAATTACTTTTATGTTCCAAACTCAACATTCAATTTGCAGTTTGATGAAGCATTGTGTTTATCTCATCCATTTTTGGGTGATCTTCAACACTAATAAATTCATGAGGAACACCATCAATCTCCACAGAACTGCATCCAGGAAGCTTTCTGATTCCCAAATCTTTCATTTTCCTTCTCACATTCGTCACATCTTCCCATCTATTGGCAGATGCATACACACTCGCTAGCAGAGTATGAGCACTTGAATCACTAACTTCCACTTTCTCCAGCTTCTTAGCTACTCGTTCAGCTAGCTCAACATTCCCATAGTTCCTAGCAGCGCTTAGCAAAGAACAGTACACAGGAACCAGAGTTTCATCTCTTTCATTTCTCATCTCATCTATCAGTTCCTCTGCTTCTTCTAACAAACCAGCTCTGCACAGTAGGTCAATCAGACAGCTGTAGTGCTCTGCTTTAGGCTGGATCTTATGCACTTTGGTCATCGAGTGAAAGACTCTACGTCCTTCTGCTACAAATCCACCGTGATTACACGCTGTTAAAACCGCCACAAAGGTTATATCATCTAATCTGATACCAACATTCTCCAACTCGTGATACAAGTCTATCGCTCTCCCTGACATCCCGTTCATTGCAAGACCGTAGATAAGTGATGTCCAAGAAGCAGTGTCTCTCTCCTTGGTTTCATAGAAAACCTCTAGAGCTGTTTCTATGCACCCACATTTTGCATACATGTCTACAAGAGCAGTACCAACTACTTTATCCACCGTAACTCTGTTCTCATCTATGTACCCATGGATCCACTTCCCTTGATCTAGAGCTCCCGTCTGCGCACAACCTTTCAAGAGAGAGACTAGAACGAAGTTATCAGGCTTAATACCCTCTGTTTGCATGCATCTGAACAGTTCCAACGCCTCATCAAACCGGTTAAACTGAACATACCCATTCATCATAGCTGTCCACAAGACAACATCTTTCACTGGACTTCTCTCAAACAGCTCTCTAGCCTCATCAATCCTACCGTTACTAACATATCCAGTAACAATGCTAGTCCAACACTTGACGTTTTTGTTCCTCATCGAATCGAAAACTGGTCTAGCCTTATCGAGACACCCGCATTTACAGAACATATCAATCAACGCATTCCCTATCTTAACACTCATCTCAAACTGTGTCACAACATACCTCTGAATCCCTTCACCGACTTCCAAATTTTTCAAAGCAGAGCAAGCTGAGAGAGTGCTCACAATCGTACTTTCATCAGGCTTCAAGTTGCTCTCTTTACTCATCCTCTTGAAAACATCAATAGCATCATCAAACCTCCCATGCCCAGCGTAACTAGAAATCAACCCGTTCCAAGAAACAATATCTCGTTCAGGCATTTCGTCGAACAGTTTACGAGTGATCTCCATCTTACCCAATGCGGCATACATTCCCATGAGTGAATTACATACGTAAGAATCGAATTTAAGCCCAGCTTTCACAGCATAACCATGGGCTTTCTCACCTTCTTTAACGTCCCTTAAACGTCCGATTGATTTCAGAACAACCGGTAAAGTGAAATTATCCGGACACAAGCCTTGTCCTCGCAATTCGCCGAACAAAGCCAAAACTTTCGTGAAGTTTTTGGTTTCGGCAAAAGATTTGAGCATCTTATTGTACATTATAAGTGATGGAGCTTGTATAGAACCCATGTTCACGTTGGAGCATCAGACACAACAGAGAGAACAATTATAGTCAACTTTATTGATTTTTGATGGGTCCTCTGTTTTTGGGCTTATTATCTATACTATTATTTGCGATGCGAAGTGATTTTTCGCAATAGAGCTCTCACGTTAAAAGTTAGAATGGTTAATATTATTTATAACCTTAATGAATAAAATATATAAATCAGTTAAAAATATAATGAATTTAATATTATTTGCAAAGTTAGATTTCTATATTTTTATCAATTAAGAATAAATAAAATAGACTTTGGATTTTTCAAAGTTGTAAAGGAAAAAATAGTTTTTTTTTAATTTGTGAATAACTTTATCATATAAAAAAATTTAATCATTTATTTTGATGATTTTTTAAATTGACTTAAAGATAATTAACCCCGCATGTGCGGGCAAAAGACCTAGTTGTAATAAAAACGTAAAGTTGTTTAACTTTGAAAAAAAAAATTGAGCTTTTTTTTTTCTAAATATATATATTATCAACCCGAAAAGACATCAAAGTTGAATACAAACCGGGCTCGAACAAAATGATCTAGATCACTATGTTTACAATTCTAGTTTTGCATCACCACCTTTCCGGCGCGTTATGCTAGAGAACTTAATAATTACTAGACTACCAACGACCGTTCTCTTCTATTGACGTTAACCTCGGGGGAGGTGGGTTTTACCTCGTTGCCTCAGATGCCGGAGTCCCCAAGGCGTCGCCTGAAGTAGCTGGTAATCGGTGATCTTGCCAAGTTTGCATTCTTCCTTGTCGTTTAAGCACGAGACAACCAAAGGAGAGAGGGGTCAAGACAGCCATACCTGAGGAGAGCTGCTGAAACCTCACTCCATATTAACCGCCAAAAGAGAAACACACTAACCTTGCCAAAAATTGGGTTGCAATCCTCACCACACTCTGCCAAGTATGCCACTAACACCTACAGAATAAATCAAGCTCACCACCAATATTTCAAGCGAAACATTACGGCACCAGGAACGTGAGCTCTGATCAGATGAAGACACCGAGATGGCCAATGACTCCCGAGAGCCAGCCCGTCATCTGCGACCTTCGAGAACCAAAGAGACGAATATTGTTTCGTGTAAACACAAACCTCCAGTGTCAATGGAGATGGAGCAACGGAGAAGATCGAGAGACTTTGCTCTGAAACAGAAAGACCGTCGCCTTCAGCCAGAGAGGCTGGACAGAGTGCCGTGAAAGAAGGCATCCAAATAGAAGTAGCACATCAAGACACTGCCAAAAGAGGCCATAGACGAACCACCAGATACAGCAACCGCCAGCGCCCACACAAACCACCAAAGACGCACACCAACCCTCATGCGTACAACGCCTTCGGACTCGCCTCCGAGGAAGTAATGCCAGAGTTCCCTTGATTTTTTGGAAAAGGAATACGAACCTCCCCGACACCAAGCAGGACCGAGAAACCAACCGCCAAAACCATTTGAAAACATCCGTCTCGAGAGTAACAATAAGTCACCGGAAACCAAAACGGTGATTCAAACCTTCACCCCCTACCACGACGAAGAAGCCAGAGAAGAATCAAAAGGAGAAAATCGATTCACTCCCTAACCGAAAAGCCGACCACCACCACGAAACACCACCTCCGCGACCTCGCCACACTTCCAGAACATAAGAATCACCATCGGAGAAAGGCTCTTCGCGAGCAGAGCATCGGCCGTTGACGAACCCTAAGACCAGAAACCGCAAGCATATCAGAAGGAAGGATGAGGATCTGGCAGCAGCAAAGAGGAAGACAAGAAGATTGAGAAGAGGATCGCCTCCGACACTGGCACGCGCGCGCGCACGCGCCTCCGGATGTCGGAGCTATACAGATGCACGCGCTTGAACTTGGAGGGAGGGAGGGAGGGAGGGAGATTCTTGTTATTTTACATTTGGTTAGTAAAAACTGAGCTTCTTGTGCATACTATTATCTTTTCTTCTGGAATACAGTCTTAAGGTTGATTCGGTATCAGAAACAAAAACTTCATTAAGGAGGTACATTGAACACTGCGTGTTTTCTAGAGGAATACACTTGGTTTCTTCTTTGGAACTGAGTTTGGTTACTTCTTGGGGATTGCACTTGGTTTCTTCTATGTGAATAGATTTGATCTCTCCCCTGTGGTTGGAATTGGTTTCTTCTTGGGGACGAGAGACAGTACCCTCTAAATGTAGAGGTAGCGTCTTTGGTAATGGTTTGACTATAGCTTCTTCCTCAGCAATCATCTGAACAAGAAGACAACCAGAACAAGTGGCTATCTTTCAGACTTATCAAGGATACCAAGAGCATTACGATGATATGATCTCTCAAATTCAACCTGCGTTGGTAGTATCATTTTATTTCTGAAATACGGAGGCACTGATAAGTTACGTTCTGTTCTACTGCGCACTGTCCACTTCTAATTAGGCCTGGAAAAAAAAATCGGAACCGAACAAAAATATCCAAAATCGGAACCGAACCGAGACCCTCAAATATCTAAACGGTTCTTGTATTTATATATCCAAAATAACCAAAAGGATACCCGAATATACAATAACATTAATTTTATATACATATAACATAACTAAATATATGATTTTAATTTAAAATTCATTAAAGTATCCAAAAATAGTTGAAGATAACTAAATAATTATAGTGTATCCGAACTACGGATAATTTTATCCGAAATATCCAAAATTTGTATCTAAACCGTTCTAATTATTTGATATTTTATCTTAAATAACCGATAATTTACCCGAACTACCCGAATTTGAACCGGAACCAAATGAGAATCAAATTTTCTAGGTGTTTTCTGGTTCTTAGTTTTACTATCCGAACCGAACCGAACCCGAAACTATTCGAACCGAACCGAAAATAAGTCAAGTAGTGAATGGATTCTCTAAGTCCCTACCCAAACTACCCGAAATACCCAAACCGAACCGAACCAATACCCGAAACGCCAGGCCTACTTCTAACATTGCCTTAGTAGCTTCTTTGATGCCAAAAAGACTTGTTTATTTTTCTAATCCATTTTTCATTTACGTAGTGATCAATTCCATAAAAGAAAATTTTAATATAAAAATATAGGTTGTAGGAAAAGGATCCATATATCTGAACCGTTATCTAATCAAACTCAAGTCCGCGTTCACATTAACTCACAACTTGATTCGCGCGCTTGGTTTGTTATGAGTTCACATTTGTCTGTAATTGTCTAAGGTTATCGACCTTGTTAGACTTTTCCACATAGTCTATTTTGTGCTATTAGAGCAACAATCTTAGGACAAACATTTCTCATTCAACAAAATTACAATTTTAACATTTGTATTAAAATTGAGTTCCAACAAAACTTACATGTAGGTTTCTTGAGAGACATAATATTCCTTCAACTTTGATCTCCTCCTAAATACGTCAGTTGCCTTTTAAAATATAGGCGTTCATTTTTCCAAGATGCCAAAATGCCTCAAGAACAGACCAAATGAAAGTTCAACATGCGCTTCAACTTCTTGTTTCGGCCTGTAATAGTGATATACTAAACGCCTAGCATCCTCCAATGGTGCACTACTTATCTTTGTATGAATAGGCTCACAAACCTAAGTAAATTAAAACCTGAAGCTTTATTGAAAACAAACCTACATTTGCACTCTTAAGTTTCTAGGTTAGAGAATGAAATGAAAATGTTCCAAGAGCTTTACCTGCTCACCAAGAGTTCCAAGTAGAGATTCGCTCGCATCTTCTACCCACTTGTAAGAGGTTCCAAAGTGATGTGCAATTCTCGAGGAGTATTAGCATCGGAAAACTCATCTTCGTACTTCTTGAAATCTTCAGCAAACTTCAACCCTGTGGATACCAACATTCCAAATATAACCCCACGATGTGTATATATTCAAAGGAGACAAATTAAAAAACAACAACTTACCTATCTCTACAACTTTCGTTCCTGTTGCAATGAAACCTTCGAGTCCACAGACAATGTTCCTTTGTACACACTGAATATAGCAAATTAATGAGATGTTTTATATTGAGATCCCTAAATCCTAATATGGTGATATTTATTTGTCATCTGTCATCATCCATTCAGATGATTCATTTAGATGATCCAGTCAAATGATTCATCTGGATGTTATTCAGAATGTTCATTTCTCCATCTATACAGTTAATCTAGGTGGATCATCAAAATGAATTTATGTTTGTTTGTTCATCTCTATTTTCATCTAGATCCATTTAATAAACAAATGACCTATATGTCCTTGATTTGATTTAATCATATTATATCTTTATTAAATACAATAAATTTTATTAAGTAATCAAAATATAATTATTTTAAATATGCTTTTTGGGGGAAATATATTTCTTGTGATTTTAGAAAAAAATTGTAATTTTGTGGTTTTGGTGAAAAATATATTTTGCGGTTTTTGAAAGAAAATTTAATTTTGTGATTTAAGGGAAACATTATTTTGCCGTTTTGGCGGAAAAAAGGTTTTTGCGGTTTTGACGAAAAATGTGTTTTTACGATTTTGGCAGGAAAATGCGTTGTGGTTTTTCTGTTAAATACCTTTAATGATTTCGGCGGAAAAGTGTATTTTTGCGGTTTTGACGGAAATTTGAGTTTTTGTGGTTTTGGCGGGAAAATGTGTTTTTGCGGTTTTGTCAGGAAAATGCGTTTCTACGATTAAGGCGGAAAATGCATTTTATGCAATTTTGGCAAGAAAATTGTGGTTTTTGCGATTTTGGCGGAAGAATGTGTTTGTACAATTTTTGCAGGAAAATACATTTTTTGAAGATTTTTGAATAATTATATTGTAAATATTTATCTGTATAAACTTGAAGATAAATATTTATTAGAATGAGGGATACAATTTCATTTGTTAATTTAGGCAGGTTCATTTTCATCCAGATGCACCAATTAAACTCATCTGGATAAGTATCATTTTAGGCTAAAATTATAAATTCACATGGATAAATTAATTGGATAATTTGTAATTTAAAGTCTAAACGAAAATCTTTGTAAGAGTTCTTCATTTGATTAATGAATATACAGCTAGGCTACTTTATCTTGATACCATCGTCCAAGGAAGTCTGCTCAAGTTATAAATACAACATAGCATCGATTTCCTGAAATTTTATAAAAGAGTGTCAATTGGCGTACATAAAACAAGAACAAAGAACTTTAAAACTAACGTGATTCTTAACTACTCTGTAGGTCATATTACACGTGATGCTAGCTCACTTCTTTACATAGAAGATCCAATTTTGAATTGCATGCAGAAACTCAATTAAAAAGTGATAGAATTAAAAACATTAAAAACTTAGTTGGAAGTTGAGGATCATTCAACCAGTTTAGCCCATGAATCTTCAGGGACAAACACTAATGATTACTCATTGTCATTTATCCGGTCCTCCCATAATTCTATATCTTTTGAGAGTAGGTGGTCTTTTGTTTGCAGGTTTAACTAAAGACAATGGAATAACCCATTCAGTTGGTTCTCAACATTGAATTTTTGTGAAGGATCAAAACCTTTTACATGTGATGCTTGAAAATGTTCTCATAGCCTCTTGTAAACTCAAGAGTCCACATATCTACATTGATGTTAAGTGATTGTGACAAATTCTTCAAAAAATTCCAAACATGTCATCATTTTGAACACCTTGTTAATAAAACTAAACATAACATTAAAACAAAGGTTTTTCACTTCATAGCAAATAAAAAAATACAAAAAAAACAAGTTACAAGCTGATATGTCACATAGCAAAATAAAAGCATGTTACAAATAAGTCAAACCACATAGCAAATTACAACAAAAGACTTCGTTGTACATATTACAAAACCTCATTTTTTGTTATCTTTTTTACTAGCCAAGGGCTACGACGAACCGTAGGAGAATACACATTCTCAGCTATTTTTTTGTCTTTGTCTTTTCCCTTTGCTGATGAAGGACCCGAAGTCTGAGATGATTTGTCTTGTTCTTTCCGCATTGTTGTTGAAGGACATGGAAGCTTAGATATTTTGCCTTTTCCCATTGTATCTGAAGAATCTGCAAGTTGATATAATTTTTCCTTCACTTGAGCCATCTCATTGGACCTTGCTAAAACGATATTGAATATCCTTCTGCACCATTTCCTTTAAAGAGTTGAAAGAAGAGGCGAATAAATATTCAATGCAGGTATTCATTTCACCTGATACACCATTGTTATGTTCAGCCACCTATTGAGAAAGCAGTTGTTTCGTTCGAGACTCATAACTAGGATCATTTAGCTTACGCGTGCTACTTCTTGCAACAACAGCTGGTTCCGCGACATCTGTTTCAGTGATATCTTCGACTTCTACATCATCTTCTAAATTAGAAAGCTCCACATTTGGAGGCAAAACCTCAACTTCCCAAGTGAATTTTGTCCAATCTTGTTTGGCATTGATCAGAACAACAATACGACTAACTCTTTCGTCATTCTTTTCATCTTCCTTACAGAACTCATAATTATCACTCACATCCGAGATCCTAGTTGCAGATATAAAAGTGAACAACTCTCCCTGATAAGAACAAACAGAAAACAATAAACATAAACTGTTTTATAATTGAACTGATTATAATAAAAGAAAATAATTACCTTATCGAAATAATACTATAGGCTAATGATATCTTGGTAGGAGAATCCATCCAACACATAAATGTTCTTCGGATGCAAATCGGGCTTGCTTTGACTATTGATGTAATCAGCTCATCATATGCAGGAAGACCCCAAGGTTACATCCTCATTTTCTCAAAATCCATCACCAAACGGATGTGTGCTTCAAGAATATGCACTTTCTCATCCTTAGCCATGCCGAAACCATGGATGATACACAAATACACTAGCCTCACCTTGTCGACGTACGTTCACTGGTTACAATCTGTAAGGTGCTCCGTCCTTATACTCACTAAGTTGATCCTCCTATTTCGCTTCAGCACCTTGCTCCAGAACCCCTATCATCCTTCCAGTTATCAAAATGTATGGCAGGTTCATCTTTGTACTTGAGTCCAGTCACGGCATAAAATTCTTGTTGAAAACCTCAAAGGCCTCCTTGCAAATACAAACCACAACTCGTGAAGCTTAGAAAACTTTAGCTGCTTGCATATGAGTTTGTGAATAATCTTCCTTGAGTAAATGAGGTTGTTCTCATTATTGCCAGAATCGGACCAAAGATAGGGTCATTCAATACTTCCTTGTACTCACCCTTGAGAGAAACCTTCAATATATCCAGAATCGTACGTCTACACGTACTTTTAATCTTATCAATCCGAGTCTCAGATCTTTCTTCAAGAATGCGTTTTGGCTACGCATAGGCCATGCCTATAGACCATGAAATCAAATACTTCAACTCACTAGCCATTCCCTAATGGGTATCCAAAATGTACAGCAAACAAAATATAATCATATCACATTTACTAGTCTATTAGGTATTCAAAACTACATACAAACCCCATTCCAACCAAAAATATAACTCAGAATACTACATATACAATCAACACAGCTGTAAACTACAATAAAAACCATAAACGTGAACTGATTGATGTTTTTAATCAATTTCATCTCGGTGTTTAGAAAAAAAAATCAATCTAATCTCTTCCTAGTCAGAGCAAATGAAGAACATTTCACATTACTACTCTACTAGGCATTCAAAACTACATATACACCCGATTCCAACCAAAATATAATTCACAATCAACTCAACCAGAAACTACAACCAAAACCATAAACGTGATTGATTTATGTTTTTAAAAAATCATTTTTCCTAGTACATGCACATGAACAAAAACAAACAAAAAGTTATAAAGGGGATTTCCAAATCTACCTTTTGAGTTTTTGGGAACCAAGATGTAAGGAAGAGAAAATTAAGAACAATGAGAAGCTAATCGTCGATTATCAGCTTGAAGAAGCTTGTCTCAAGCCTAAACAACTCCGATTGTAATTGGCGGAGATTACAAAATGATTGTAATCGGTTAGGTTTAAAGAGCAAAGACCAGAGTAGGGAACGAAGGAGAGATGTGACAACGAGTTAAAGCTCTTTGAGAAACTAAGACGGTCCGAGAAAGAAGGTGTCGACGGCGGTAATAAAATCTCCTCTTCGATGTAGAAGGAAGATCGAGACGATAAGGTTGTGTTCTTTTTTTACCTTTTCGTGTTTTTTACTTCTTAGATCAAAATTGTAAAATGTATACTTTATTACTTTTATTGTTTAATCCCATTTTAATTGTATATTAAAGTTAATTAGTAAGGACTGGACTGTTTTTTCATTATTTTTATACTATAGGGACAAGATTTATGTTTTGATTCTAAGGGGACAATAGCTTAGTTTTTTTTCCATTTTTGGCACATTTTCCTTTTAAAAATATTTAAAACATGCTTAAATTTTAAAATATCTATTCTATTAAAACAAAAGTACAGAACAATATTTTCCTAAATTTAAGTGTTTTCCTACAACTTTCACTTTCCTTTCGAATCCATTCTAAACACTTCATTTATTATCTTATCCAAATAATTAGACACTATTTATTACAAAACTAAAAAAAGCTAATTATTTTACAGTGTATTATTACATTTTATTACATTATTTTTTCACTTTTCCTAACTATTTCATTAATTGTCTTTACCGTAATAATTCGACAGCATTTACTTCCATGTTAAATATAGTAATTTGAAAGGTTTAAACGAAATGTCTCCATCCATAACAAGATTTGAAAACGGTTAACAAAGAGTTATTTTATTTGTTAACAGAATTAGTTATGCATGAGCTTTTGGGTATCGTTCACGTACGTGTTGTTTCTTTTGGGTATCAGTTTTTTTGAGTTTGAAACTAGGTCAGCTCGAGTGTTATAAATTTTTGGGTCGTTTTGAGTCGGGTCTTCCTAATTTCGCATGGATTCGGTTCTGGTGTATAGGAATCTAAAAATATCCAAATAAGCAACGGATTCAGATATTTGTACCAACAGTAACTATATTACTCGATTCTCTCAGGGTCTTTTGAACACAATTAGCTATATAGTAACACATTTAAAATATATAACACTAATCATAAATAATAAATACAATATCAATTTACAAAAATAAAAAAAAAACCCGCGCAGACGTGGATCAACCAGTAATTTTCATTACCAGCCTTACCAATTTGATTTATTGATCATCTTGTAAACCTTTTCCGCATTATTGTCATCCTCTACAGGAAGCGAAGAAGATATAATCACGCTGTGAAGAAATGATATGGGGAGACGGAGATTGAGAACGCGAGAAGCACACTGCAGCTTGAGGATCATCATCATTTTTCAGCAAGTAGTGTCGTTAAATATAGTTTACAAAAGAAGAAAAAATAGAACTGAAGCTAATCAAAGACCAGAGGTTTTTGCGTCGTTTTGGACACTTTAGGTTAAAAGACAAGTTTTCTCTTAATAATAGACTGAGAGAATCTCTACACTAACCAAGCGAGGACGGCCCAGTGGTCTTGAGGGAGCTTTGGCCTCAACACGGACTCAGGTTCGAATCCATCTCGTCACTGGAGGTAAAATTTAACATCCGAATCCCCAGCGTCGGTGACGGAGGCGTACTCCGGCTGATAATGTAGGCTGATACAGACACTCTGTAAGACCCGATCCCAGCCTCTCAGGCGCGGTTGACACCTCACGTCGCTCAGTCCTCTTCCGGACCGAACCTCTAAAATTTTCGCCCTTTATTTATAATATTGCCCATAGGTGAGGGCCAACTTAGATCTTAGCATAAGACTACCTTAGTATTTCCTAGCTTAGATCATTTCTATTCATATGCAGCGGATTATACTATATTAACCATTGGTCTAAAACCAATCTAACACTTGTCCAATCTAATCGTCTATGCCTTAGTCAGTTCACTGAACTACCTTCCAGCGTATAGATCGATCCTTACATAGTACAAGTTATACAAGTCCAAGGTTTCATTCCCCTAAACCATTCTAGCTAGATCTAAAAGAAAGTAGCTAGATCATACCTTTGCCACATCCACGGGGCTTGTTAGCTCATCGGTCCAGCTGACTTAGTTAGCTCATCCACCCAGCTGACTTAGCTAGCTCATACTCCTAGCTGACTTAGCTAGCTAATCCAGCTCTTTGAGCTGACACTCCTAAGCTAGCTGAATCCGAGCTAAGGCCAGCTGCTCAGCTTGTTTAGCTATCTCTTCCAGCTAGCTAAGCTGTACCACCTCACTTGAGGTTCCATCATTCTCTTCCAGGTGATCGAGCTATAGGATAGCTACTCCCTGCTCTCATATTCCTGCATAAACATCTCCCCTTGAGTACTTAGTCATTCAACAAACCATCCCCACTGACCAAGTAATCTTTGGGAAGTCTTCAACAGCAAGGGAAATGCATAGATCCTCCCAACTAATGCATCACCCATTCTCCTCACACTTGTAGGTTATTGTAGCAAGTCCCTCTCCTGGACTAGATGATGCCCATCAGATCCTCAGTCAATCAACCATCCACCCCACATGACTCAGAACTGATGAGTCTTCATACTTACCTAACATGTGCATCCTTTGATCAAACATAGCAGACACCTTGATCCATCATCCATGAACCAGGTCGTTCCTCTTAACCCATGACCAGATCACACCCATGGCCTTCCCTGCATAATCACAATCAGCTCCATACTTGTGGTCCACACAACCTAGTACCAGCCTTACCTCCATGTACAGTTATGACAACAACAAAACATGCTCTTAAACCACACCAGCACAATAGCATGATCATATAACCGATAACCTAGCAAAACAAACCTAGCCTTGCATGGTTCTGCGCCTAAGGGCTAATCTTAGCCCCAACTCTGACCCATTTTCAAAAGTTCTCCAAAAATTAATGTTAATCTTTTTAAAATACCCAAAAATATAACTAACACGAATCCAAGGTCAGAATTCACAGCAAAAATCATTAACCCTATGATCCGACCCAAAACATCCCTAGGCCTAAATATGTTTTTTGAGCAAATCAACTCCAAATCGTGCCTAGTCTTTTTCCAATAATTCTTAAATATCCTAAAACATATATCCTCAAAGTTTCAAGCAATTTGATTCATTAAAAAGTGGTTTGGGATCAGTAAACCCAAATCTGGCCTAAAACAATCCTATTGAACCGGCACTTATGTACGGTTCATGGAAAGGCCTTTCTGATCACAAAAATTGCATAGAATTATAAGGAGAGGATGATACTAAAATGAAAAAAGATAAATGGGTGTAACCAGAGTGACCAGAGACCATAACCCACACGTTTTTACCCATGGGTTCATGTTCTTCGGTTTGAACAGTCCACACCACTAACCTTAGAGGAACGATCCTTCTGACCACGTTCCTGCTCCTTGTCCTTCTCCTTCTGTCTGGTATCCATATTCACTGGAATTGATTCCCGCGAACACACACACCAAAAAACACTCAACCTTCACACAGTTCTTCACCAAAATTGTTTTTTTTTTCTCTCTCGTTGTCTCTAGATTTTGGCAGAGTTTTGCTTAAATTTTTCTGATGATTTATCCCTTATAAAAATGTGACAAGAACAAGAAGCTTCAGATTCATGTTCGTGATGATGATGAGCTTCACGGTTCTCTTGAGTTCCTGCTCGGCGAGGGTCTACAAAGTCGGAGACTCCGAGGGATGGACTTCCAAGGACGACGTCTATAACGCATGGGCCGAGACCAACTATAAGGAGTTCCACTTGGGATATTTCTCTCGCCTTTGAATATGATCCCAGCATCAACGATGTAACTTATGTTTCTGGCGCTATGGAATACGAGTTATGCGATTATTCTTCTTCAAAGCCATCTACGATACATGAAACAATGTTGTGACTCTCACAGAACCAGGTTTTCATTACTTCATCACCCCAAACCGACCTCAATGCATATTAGGTCAGAAACTCGAAGTTCTTGTCATCCATAACCCTTCACGTCCGATTTCTCCACCAACACCGAGCAAGAACCTTGTTGCCGGAAAAACCTACAAGGTTGGAGACTCAGAAGTAAGAGAAGTCTATAATAGTGACTTCTATACAAGTGAAGTGAGAAGAAAAAATTTCATGTGGGAGATATTCGATTTTTCGAGTATGCCAACAAAGTCAACGATGTCTATGAAATCAACGGTGATCTAGAATTCATTACCTGCGACCCAACGTCTCCTGTTGCAGTGCACAAGGCAGGACATGATCTTGTTAGGCTTACGTAACCAGGAGTTTATTATTTCATAAATTCACAGTCTGGTTATTGTGAAGCTGGGCTGAAGCTTCGAGTAATGGTTGGACCACTACCTAAAGCTGTTACTTACCCTAACTTTCCCAAAAGGTGGACTTGTCAGCTATGGAGCGCCTCAACAACATGTTGAATATGTTCAAACACCAAACCCATTTCTCCAGCTTGGAGCTATTGTTGTTTCTTTCTCTTGTCTCGTTTAAGGTGTGATTGGCTATTGCTGTAGATGTTTTCCACAGCCACAATTATAGTTACAGCCCTAAATCTACACCAATCTTGATTTGTATTTTTTTTAAAGAGTCACAGCTTTTTTTTTAAATCTACAGCACTTCTTTACACTCATGTCTTTATAATTGCTCTTCAGAGACAAAGACCTACAGCCCATAATTAAAGACTTTTAAAAATTAAAAATCTAAAGGCCAAAGCAAAAAAGTCACAGAAATATTTCTACAGCAAGAAAATGAAATCACAGCTCTTACCAATCAAAACCTAGTTTCTTTACTGCTTTGGGAGTGATTGGTAAGAGCTGTGATTTCATTTTTTGGCTGTAGAAATATTGCTCTGATTTTTTTTGCTTTGGCTTTAGATTTTTAATTTTTAAAAGCCTTTAATTATGGGCTGTAGGTCTTTGTCTCCGAAGAGCAATTATAAATACATGAATTTAAAGAAGTGCTGTAGAATTAAAAAAAAATGGCTGTGAGCTTTAGAAAAAATAAAAATCATGATTGGTGTAGATATAGGGCTGTAAGTATAATTATGGCTATGGAGAGCATCTACAGCAATAGCCAATCACACCTTAATATTCTGTTACTTTTGCAACAAATTGTTCTTAATTGGTGAAGGTCAGAATCAGCCGAATGGCCAGCTTTTGCAGCTTATCTGGAAGATATCAAATCGCTACAAGGAAATTTTCACAGCTCGGCAATCATCTATGTACCAAGGACACATAATTCACGGGCGGATAGTCTTGTACGAAGTGCGAGGAAACAATTGTCTTTTATTGTTCACATGGATTCAGAGCTTCTGGTTTGGTTTGCAGAGTTCATATGAGTCTGTTATGGTGATGTCAAAAAAATAATAATAATAATAAAAATCTTAAACATGAGAATTCAGACTCGGTTAGGTATTTTCCTTACATGTATATTAGGCAGAGTCGGTCTTTGGGCCAAGCCACTGAAGCATGGACTTCCGGCCGACAAATTTATGATTAAGTGTCGGCAACAATTTTCAAATTGGTATTATAGTTCAGTGGTATAATATTTTTTTCATGGAAATGGAGAGGATGAACCAAGATTCGAGTCTGCTTAACCGCATCCATTTTTTTATAATTTTTGCTTCTAGCCTTGTAATTTCTAGGACCGCCTCTGATATTAGGTTCTACAAACTAAATTGAATTAAAAATAAATCTGTAAATGTTTTAGAATTTTCCCTCATTTGTTAGAAATATTAATAAATATTAATGTCTATAATCTCAAAATTATAATCAAGTAACTTATAGATTTTATCTAGGAATCCAATATTGATTAATACACATCAACTAACAAAAAAAAATCTTAAAAGGTCATTTTAAATTGGGAGCAAATGCAAGTTTAATAAATATTGACGTAGAACTAGATAAGAATTCTACATAAATTTTTGGGTTTTTTTTTTTCAATTACAAAGTTATAATATAAGAATTCTTAAGAAGTTTGTTAGTAAAGCAGACTTATTGAGAAGTCTTCTTTTGTAAATTTTGGTTTAGATTTGTATTTGATACATTTCGGTTATACCAAAGAAGACTTGTAAGAAAGTTTTTCTAAAGAATTGAATATTTTTTCTCTGATAAACAAGTTAACTTTGCAATTGACCAAAAAATACAAATACTTGACTTTTCTAAAGACGATTTCCATAGAGTCTTCACAAAATATACTTCTATAGATGTTTTCTTACCGTCACATGACGTCTTCGAAATGTCGCATGAAGTCTACGTAGGTTGCAACTGACAATGTTTAAGTTTTAAGAGAATGTTTTATAAAGATGTCTGGTTTCAAAGGTTTGACCAAAATCTTGGCGTAAAATTAAAAGAAATTTTTTGAGAAGTCTTCTCAAATCTAATTAATATTAGAGAAAATTACTAGAATAGTATAGAAAAGTTGGTATATAACTAGAATGATATAAATTTTTAAAAAATTACTATAATGTTTTCAAATCCCTAAGAAATTACAATAAAGACCTTTGTTTAAATTTTTTTTAGATTAATTTCAGTTATCAAATCTACATCACTAATTAGGCAATACACGTCACTAACTTTTGTGACATGAGAAAATCAACAGTCTCCATATTTCCGGTGAGTAGAAAATAAAATCATAACGTCACAACTTTTTTTCTTCGTCGTTAAACCCTAACTGTTACCCAGATCGTCTTGTCTCGAACTGTCTATGATATCATCTTCGTCGAAAACGTCTTCTCCGCAAAAGTTTCTACGCAATCGTCTTCGTCGCAATCGTATCATCTTCTCCGTTATGTTGTGGCTTAGTCAAACTTATATTGAGACTGAGTTTGATTTACAATGTGGATGAGTTATATATTATCTTGTAAATGAGTTATTTTATATTGTGGCTGAGTTTGATGTACGTTGTGATCTATTGCGGCTGAGTTATAGATTATAGTGTGGCTGAGTTATTGATTATGTTGTGGCTGAGTTTGTTGTATTATGGCTGAGTTATACTATATTGTGGCTGAGTTTTGTTTCTATTATGGCTGAGTTATGTATTATGATGTGGCTGAGTTTGTTGTATTATGGCTGAGTTATACTATGTTGTGGCTGAATTTTGTTTCTAACACGGCTGAGTTATTTATTATGTTGTGGCTGAGTTTGTTGTATTATGGCTGAGTTATACTATGTTGTGGCTGAGTTATGTATTATGTTGGGACTAAGTTAATTTTCCTATTGCAGTTGATTTATATATGTGTTCTAGGATCAGATGAATGTTTCTGAAGATCAAGCACGGGATTATCCTCTAAGATTTTACGATGATGGAGCTTGTAAAACCTAATATTCCTGTCAATCTCTGAAAACCTAGTAAGAAGCAGTTTGTGTTCTGAAGAGGAAAGACAAATACATTCCACAAAACGACCAAGTTGGCGATTGTGGAGTGTATTCATTGAAATTTGTGGAATGTTTGATGCTTGGCGTGACTTTTGATGGGATAAATGATAAGAATATTCAAGGTATACGAGTGAAGATGGCAGCAGATATCCTCGATGAATGAAGAAATGGGATGTATCAGCCGTATCGTTTCTATAAGCCAGCCGTATCGTTTCTATAAGCCAGCCGTATCTCTTTATATAACTCAGTCATACCAAAAATATACCCTAATATCAAAAAAGTTTAATAAAACCCAGCCGTATCGTTTTTATAAGCCAACCATAACACTTCATATAACTCAGCCATACCACAAACAAACCCTAAAATAAAATAAAAAATAACCCAGCCGTATCGGTTCTATAAGTCAGCCGTAACGCTTCATATAACTCAGCCAAACCACAAACATACCCTAATATTGAAAAATGCTTTAATATGTTATTATAAATTAATATTATCAATTTTAGATAAATATATAATCAACAGAGTGTGTATATTTCATTGAATTTACAAGTTTCGAATTGATCATGATCTTGAGGTATATGTTGTTGGGGTCAAAATCGGTACGACGGAATTAATAGCCAAAACTCCCCGCGAAAATACCAAAAGAGTAGTTTTATAAAACCCGAGGACTAGTTTTATAAAACTCAAAGTCATTTATAGAACTCGTAGACTGTTTTATAAAACTCGAGAAATCGTTTTATAGAACTCGAGAAATCGTTTTATAGAACTCGAGAAATCGTTTTATAGAACTTGAGAAATCGTTTTATAAAACTCGAGAAATCGTTTTATAGAACTCGAGAAATCGTTTTATAAAACTTGAGAATCGTTTTATAAAACTCAAAGATCGTTTTATAAAACTTGAGAATCGTTTTATAAAACTCGAGAATCGTTTTATAAAACTCGAGAATCGTTTTATAAAACTCGAGAATCGTTTTATAAAACTCAAGAATAGTTTTATAAAACTCGAGAATCGTTTTATAAAACTC
>CAKOAT010986265.1:85250-136757 GCA_932364175.1 Eruca vesicaria subsp. sativa | reverse complement strand
AGCCGAGAACCTATCGCGGATTCTAAATCGGTATGGAATCAGGTTAAAATCGCAACGGGCAAAACGAAAGCCGATTAGTCATCGCACAGCCCCAATCCGAAAGTAAACCTAGGTCTTGCCCTAAACCCAGCACACTGGTCGCTAACGTCTCAAGGCATGAATCGAGATCCTAAAGGCATGTCTCTTCGCCCACATTTAAGCACTCGCGAAAAACGAAATCTCCCGAGTTAACGAATCGGACGATCTACACCTAAGAGTTAGGTGCGAGATGACAACTCGTATTCTTCCCTCTACATCTAACATAAAAACGAAAACGAATTTCATACTTAGAAAATATTTTCTTATTAAACATCCGAATACACACCGCCCAGCGGTAGGGATTCAAAGCCACCAACGGCCAGTCCCGGAAAAACAACGACAAAATCGAAAAAACTAAGAACATCAAACATCAAAGTCGTCAAAAGCGGACTGATCGACCTCGCCACCCATATCCGGGATCTCAGGTCCAACTTCGATCGAATCCGGCGACACCACGATAGGATCCCACTGATCCCACATAACCTTTCCGCGGTTAGCGGATCCGTTCTTCTTCTTCTCTCTCTTAGCTAGACGCTTTTTCTACTTCGCAATCGCAGCCTCATACGAATAGTCCGACTCTTGGGTAAGATGCAAACCCCCAACTACGCCCCGACATTCACGGAAATTACCATTCGCTCTTTGCGCATCTTCAAATTCCGCATAAAGAGGCACGAATCGCTCGCGTCGAGCCATCAACTCCGCAGCAACCTCTCTTTTGCCTGCCCTCCGAGCACGGCGGGCCATCGCATCGGAAAGTTCTAAGCTTCGACGGGATTCAGCTTCATATTCTTCTCTCACACGAGCAGTCTCCTTCGCGGCCAAATCCTGGGCACGAGAGAAACTAGCATCGATCTCCTCTCTGATACGAACAGCCTCCGCCTCTGCTGCTGCAGCCCTGGACTCGGCCCTGCGAAGCTCCGTACTATTCTCATTCATCGCCTCACTCATAAAGCGAAGACTCTGCAAAACAGAGCAAACATCCTTCGTAAAAACGTACGTACATAATCATAAAAAAGAATAGGCAGACCTTATTAAAAAGCCTCGACGCTTTCGCAAACGGTGTGTCGGCTGGCCCTCGAGATGACGTCTCAGCCGGATTGAATTCAGAAGGCGAAAAATCGATAAGATCCTCGATGTCAAAATCGTCGATAGATGCCGGATCACGGTCAACCGGAACTTCTCTATCCTTCGGGGATCTAGATCTTTCCCTCTCCTCCGCGCCATCGTCCGCCTTAAGATTCGCATGACCATCACAAGAAAAACCGGACGAATAATAGGCGGCAGCACGCCGGATCCTTTTCGGAGAAAAAAATCCCCAATGAAGCGGGCCACCGCGCAGAAGATTCATAACCCTCGGAAAATCTTTAAGCGTCGGTATCGGAAGCGCAGGCACTGCAAAACAAACGAAAAGGTTAAAACCTATGTCGACATAGATATAGGTATCACGTTAACAAAATACCGTTTGTCACCCGCGCAGCCCTAATAAAAGGAATACAACTCTCCTCCACCGATTTGCCGTCCATTTTGACATAAAAGAAACGGCAGATCCAGTCGTGATCATTCGAGGTAAGCCCGCCAACAACTGTCATACCCCGTCGAGGGGCTAGGTAAAAACCATCCTTCCTCGCCTTGAACGTCAATATGGACAAAAGATACCGCGTCAAGGGACATACCGCGTTCGTACCCCAACACCAGAATCCTGATAAGGTTCTGTAAGCCTTTAGGGTGTAGTTGGCCGAACGGTACTCCAAACCTATCCAAGAATTCAAAAATGGCCCGAGGAATGGGAAACCATAGATGGCAGGTTAACAGAAAGGCTTCATAGCACGTGAAATAACCCGAAGGCGGATCCTCGGCACTCATACCCTCGGCAAGGATGCAAAACTGAACCGACTCGGGGATCGCGCAGGTGTTTCTCAAATATTGGAGAGAACCAACGGTACTCGTGCTCACGCCAACTACCCTCTGCCGAGGATTCTTTCTTTTCGGAACCCAGAAGTTCGGAGGCGGCACCTCCGCGGCTCTCACGGCTGAATAGTAGTCTGCGAACTCTTCCTTAGTCGTAAAGAAACGTTGGAAGACCGGCTTGGGGAGAGAACAGCTGTCGGAAGTGTCAAGGTCGCTCGGATCAAAGATTGATGCATGAGCATTATCAGAAATTCTCCGTCCAAAAGACATGTTGGGTAATCGAAAGGAAAAATCTAGAAGAGAAAGTAGAGAGAAGCCTTCTTAAAACTTAAGCAAGTTATGGAGGAATGAATGAAAATTTTCCAGAAATCACTCCATATACTTATAGAGAAGAATCTTACTATTCACCTTTGGACTTTTGGCCATTAAAATTCCGCCTAATTCCACCAAACTCGCCAAACAAACTCAAACCACTCGCAAGAATCTCACGATTCTTACGAGCTGGGGGGGGGGGCTAACTGTTGGGGTCAAAATCGGTACGACAGAATTAATAGCCAAAACTTTCCGCAAGAATACAAAGAGAACAGTTTTATAAAGCTCGAGAATCGCTTCATAAAACTCGAGAAATCGTTTTATAAAACTCGAGAAATCGTTTTATAAAGCCCGAGAATCGCTTTATAAAACTCGAGAAATCGTTTTATAAAGCCCGAGAATCGCTTTATAAAACTCGAGAAATCGTTTTGTAAAGCTCGAGAATCGTTTTATAAAACTCCAGAAATCGCTTTATAAAACTCGAGAAATCGTTTTATAAAATCCGAGAATCGCTTTATAAAACTCAAGAATCGTTTTATGAAACTCGAGAATCATTTTATAAAACTCGAAGATCATTTTTATAAAACTCAAAAGTCGTTTTATGAAATCCGAAGATCGTTTTATAAAACTCGAGAATCGTTTTATAAAACCGCAAAAAACCGAGAAAGCCGTAAAACGCGAACTAGTCGCAACTAGTTCGCCCATCGGCGATCTAAGAGTCACTCTTTAGTTCGCCCATCGGCGTACTAAGCCGGGCCCGGCTTAGTACGCCGATGGGCGATCTAAGAAGCATTCTCTAGTTCGCCCATCGGCGTACTAAGCCGGGCCCGGCTTAGTACGCCGATGGGCGATCTAAAACATGCATGACTAGTTCGCCCATCGGCGTACTAAGTTGGGCCCAGCTTAGTACGCCGATGGGCGAACTAAAAAACTTCCCGGACACTCCGCGTCTCGATTTCCCGCATTCCCGATTCGAAACTTACGTCTTTCGACAAGGTCGCGTTCTCAACCACGGCCGAAATATCTCCCGTTCCATCTCGATCCGACTTACCGTTCGAGTTTTACGATAAAAACCGTAAAACTTCGTTTTCTCATAAAGAACTCGAGGAAATCGTATAAAACGGTAACGGTTAAACGAAACACCGAACATTGCCTAACCTATACGATTTATTCGAGATTTCTCGTTAAAATCGTAAAAAACGCGCTTTTAATAAAAAACGCCAAGTAAGTCGTAAAAAACGTGTTTTTAATAAAAAGTCGAGTAAATCATAAAACTTTGCGATTAACTCGAGAAATTTATTAAAAACGACGTCAGATCAGGAAACGATCCCGTAAAAGTCGGAAAACGATTTTTATCGCAAAACGGCCCGGAAGGACCTAAAACGCGATAAAAACCCATCTCGCGATTTTAACGGAATCTAACCCGCAGATTTGATAACGTTTTGACGTTTTACTCGCAGAAAGAAAATAAAAGTCAAGTTTAAACATAAAAGGAAGGTTTGACGAGAAATAGAAGATTTCCGCAGAAGAAAAGGAAGGATCGAGAAGAATGGAAAATTCCCGATTTAAGTCAAATTTGGGCGAAATGGAAAGATCGGATAGCCAAGACGAGGAGTATATAAAGAGGAGGTCTAGGGCAGAAGCACAAGGACGAAATTCAGAGCTCTCACCACCAAAACTATCATTTAGGAATCTTTCCGTTTTTCTGTTAGCGAGCTGCGTCTCAATTAGGGTTTTCTAGTTCTTACGCTTTCGGCAATTCTTTTTGTACCAGTTCTACGCAGATTCGGAATAAGAACCTCTTTGCTCTCTGTTTTCGTTTATTCTCATTTAAATTCTAAGTATTTTCGTCATCTTATTTTCGTTGTGCGGTTCTCGCAGNGTTTTTCTGTTAGCGAGCTGCGTCTCAATTAGGGTTTTCTAGTTCTTACGCTTTCGGCAATTCTTTTTGTACCAGTTCTACGCAGATTCGGAATAAGAACCTCTTTGCTCTCTGTTTTCGTTTATTCTCATTTAAATTCTAAGTATTTTCGTCATCTTATTTTCGTTGTGCGGTTCTCGCAGATAGCCGGTTCCTCTGGGAACTTAGGGTTTTCCCGAAGTTTCCTTTTTTACGATTTATTTGAGAGTAGGGTGAAATCGACTCCCACACCGGCTCTCGCACATCCCTAGAGGATCTAAGCTTATGCCAAATGATTTCAGGATAATGATTAACAAGTTAAATCACATCCATGACCATACTCTAGGTAGCTACTCCAGAGTAAGAATTATGGTTCTTTGGATAATGAATATCACAACTCAACATTCCATAGTTGGGGCTAATCCCTCATAACTATTTGAACCCTAAATCTAACAAAGGAATCTACTCAGACAAAGCTAAGAGATTCATAACAGCAAGGTAATAATAGAAATTCATAAGATTAGAAGATTGAACTTTTGGTTCCTGGAACAACAAATCTCTTTGTGTGTTTCTTCTAAATTTAGAATTCTATAGCCTTTGAGAATTAAAGATGAAAAGAATACTTTATTGCTAAGTATAAAATAGTATCAAAAGCACAAAAGAACACATAGGGCACGAAGGAGCACAACAACTCTGATGGAACATGGTATTGTGAACTTTCCTGGATCGCTCTTTTTCTTTAGACTGTCTCTGACTTGCTGAAACATTCTCTTGATGTCTTCTTCTCTCTCTCTGGTCTCTCTGAAAAACATCCACAATCTGTGTGAAAAATAGGCTTCTTCAAAGGGTTTCTCTCTAGGTATTCTGAGAACTCTCTTTATGAAGCTTTACAATTCTTTCTCATTAGCTTCCTTTTTATAAGGCTTGGGTATCTTCTCTTTCCTTTTTCTGAGCACTCTTCCATGAGTTTCCTTTCCTATCTCCATGGACTCAAAGATATCCGTGGGTCTCTCCATGATGGCTTTTTGAGGACTTCAGGTAGTGTAATACTGCTCTCCCGGAATGCGTCAATACGTGCACTATCTATCTTGGGAAGTTTCACACGGCGTTGGGGCACATTGTATCGGGCGATACTGACTGTAGTGTGTCGGTCGATATAATGGTCTTCCTGTCGATCGATGGGAGTGTCATAATGTCGATCGATGTCATGCGGATTGATTTTGACAGGGACGGGCGGATGTGGGTGTTGTGCTGCGAAGGCTTCGTGAGGCATAGTCTTGACGGTACTGCACTCGTGAGGGTACTCGTCTAAATCCATCGATCAACACTCATCAAAGTCTATTGATCGATGTACATGGGATCGTATCGGTCGATGTTCACGGGATGAAATCGATCGATAGTAGTCGCGAACGAAGTCTCTCTCATCATCAGATCTTTGAATCTCTTATACTACTTCTTGCCAAAAATCATCATCCAGAATGGCATTGATGTTATGGTTGTTGGCAAGCTCCTGCTTCTTTAGGGCTTCTCCGGTCTGAAACACCTGAGTCTCTAGCTTCTTCACATGGGTGTTTAAAGCATCTAGCTTTGTGGTGAGGGTGTTGTAGACGGAGTCAATCTTTCCATTGAAGCCTGTCTGGAGTTTCTGCTGACTCTCAAGAACCTTGTCTAGCATCTCCTCCAGTTTACTATCTTGGGTGTGTGGGTGTGGGTTGGAGTAGAATGATTCCCATAGCTCACGTTGTTGTTGGAGTTGCTGCTGCTGAAGGTGTTAGGCTTCTGTGAATTGTGGTTGAAGTTCCTTCTCTGGCCTGTGAAGTTTTTGTATCCTCCTTGGTTACCAGATCTCTGAAAACCAGCTCCACTGACCTAGTTCACATCTTCTTCTATATAATCTTCACCTGCAGTGTCTGCATCCTCCTTGGTTACCAGATCTCTGCATGCTTGTTTAGTAACTTCTGAACAGTATCCAGTTGTGCTTGCACTTCATTGATGTATTCCTTCCCAAGGAATGATGTAGCTTTTGTCTTCATGAAGTTCTTCGTGCTGTTGCTGGAAGCTAAGTTATCAATTAACTTCACAGGCTCTTGTGTATTCCTGGTGTTGAAGTTGCCATCACTAGCTGTATCAAGAGCTCTTTGATAGTCCAAGGTGATGCCTCAGTAGAAAGTGCAAAGCAGTTGCACTTTGTTGAATTCGTGGTGTGGGCAATCTCGTTGGTAGGACTTGAATCTGTTCCATGCATCTTTGAATGACTCTTCAAGATTCTGAGTGAATGTAGCAATCTTTCTTCTCCATTCTTCAGCGCGTGACTCATCAAAGAAGTTACGCAGGAATGCGTTTTTTATGTCGCTCCAGGTTGTGAGAGAACCTGGTGGTAGTTTCCTCAGTCACTGCAAAGCTTCTCCAGATAGAGAATATTTGAAAAGCTTGCAGAGAAGATAGTCTTAAGGAACTCCATTTTATTTGATGATGGTTATGAGATCCTCGAACCTCTCCAGATGGTCCATAGGATGTTCATGGGACAAACCACAGAAGGGTATTTGTCCTACAAGTGTGTATACTGCGGTTTAAGCTCGAAATCTCCTCTCTGAATAGCAAGAGGGTGGATGGCTGATCGGTTGGAATAGAACTGATCTGGACAGTTGTAGTCAGCCTAAGTTCTAGCTTGGTTAGCCTCTTCGACAGGTTGAATGATGTATGTAGGTGCAGTTTCTTGCTCAGGTATGATCTCCTTCTGAGCGTTCAGCTTCTGACCTGCTGCATTACGCAGGTGACCATCTTAATCACGCAGGTGACCATCTTGATCACGCAGGTCTCCATTCTTATCGGTTGTGAGAATAATAGGCGCTACCATGTCTCGCCGGTTAGTATCGATCGATGTAAGGTGAGGCATATCGATCGATGTCGGATGAAGAGTATCGGTCGACGAATGGTTGTTGATGTCGAGCGATGTGATGGTGAGAGTATCGGCCGACGAACAAGGTATCTCGGTCGACTGTGGTAGGCGATTATCGGTCGACAAGGAAGTGTTGATGTCGATCAATGCGGAGCGTAGGTCTTTCCGAATGCTACGTTCCAAGCTGTGAGGGTCTTCTGAGTACACAAGTTGTTTGTTCTTGTTGCTTCTAGTATTGTTGGGCATGTACCTGAAAAAGACAAGAAAAATTTTTTTGGTGTCAGAAGATGAATAAACAATAAAAGAAAAATAACCTAGACCTAATCAGATAAAATCTAATGGCTATCAAAGTTCCCCGGCAACGGCGCCTAATTTGATATCACTCAAATGTTTAACCCTAAGGAGTACTCTCTCAAATAAGAGGTTCAGTTGTAGTACTTAGGGATTGAATCCACAGGGAACTAAGGAACAAAAAAGATGTAATCCTAAGTTATTATGCTAGGTTGATTAGTTAAAATAGTAAATTGCAGTTGTGAGCAATGATATGTTGCTCAAGAGAATAGGTTTTGGTTTTAAAACCATAAAAGAAAGATGTTAGATTCAAGGTTGCATTTCAGATAATCAGGATTATAATGCTACAGATGTTTTAGTAAGTTGCTTGCAAGATATATAAGAACTTTGATTCTTAGACAGATCTAATAGCAGTCGCTAAATAGACTCATCCATTGATCTTATTGCCGGCAATATCGATCGATGTTTTGACAGCGATATTGGACGATATGGGTTGTCGTCGATCGATGACTCTATAGGAGTATCGATCGATATAGCATAAGATCGAATCGAAACTGTGTTCACCAAGATCATAGACCGGCTCTCGCACATCCCTAGAGGATCTAAGCTTATGCCAAATGATTTCAGGATAATGATTAACAAGTTAAATCACATCCATGATCATACTCTAGGTAGCTACTCTTGAGTAAGCATTATGGTTCATTTGGATAATGAATAACACAACTCAATATTCCATAGTTGGGGCTAATCCCTCATAACTATTTGAACCCTAAATCTAACAAAGGAATCTACTCAGACATAGTTAAGAGATTCATAACAGCAAGGTAATAATAGAAAATTCATAAGATTAGAAGATTGAACTTTTGGTTCCTGGAACAACAAATCTCTTTGTGTGTTTCTTCTAAATCTAGAATTCTATAACCTTTAAGAATTAAAGATGAAAAGAATACTTTATTGCTAAGTATAAAATAGTATCAAAAGCACAAAAGAACACATAGCCAAAACACATAGGCAAAAACTATAATATGAGTTCCATTAGGTTAAAAACTCGTTAGGGGCAATCTTGTAATATTGGGAAAACTTGGGCTTCAAGTCGGCCAAGTCGGACTTGTTCTCCACGCTTCATATCAATCGATGGTACATGGCGTACATCGATCGATGGAGTATCTCGACTTCATCTTCTATGGAAGCGTCATCGATCGATTACACAGGGTGTGTATCGATCGATATATATACTTGTTGTCTGATCTTCATAGTCATCTCGGAAAACTCTCCTTTAAGCTCCATAAAGGCACCTAAATCATCACTTTACTCCAAAATGCTCCTGAACCTGAAAACATACCTAATAGACTCCAAAACATATATAAAACTTATAAAAACATATCAGTACCATGGCTAAAAGCGGGTCAAAATCATGGTATATCACATAACCCTTTGGCTCTTCTGTCACTCATTTCAGCTAGTGTCAAGAACTTCTGTGGTTGGATTAAGGTGTTCTTTTGTTGATCCGTACCAACAGCTACTACCGCTTTCTGATCTCCTTCTTTTCTAGACTGAAATGGCCCTTTGTGCACAGATTGCTTCGAACCAGGCCAGGAAAACTGTTTCTTAGGGTGAGCAATCTCATAGAACCTTCCCAACACAAAACATTGCCTCACCGTCAGTGGTTGAAACATTCTCACATGCATCTGAGTATCATTCCTCAACCTTGCTAAGTATGCACTGATCAAATACTGCTCTGTCATCTTCACTCGTGATCTAATGAGCTCAAACTTCTCATTATACTCTCCAATACCCTCTGTTTCTTGTAACTGCTTTAACTCTGCAATTGGATCATCCAACACTTCTTTGAACCTTTCGATAAGTAGTTCTCTATACTTCACCCACTCAGTCAAAAAATCTGATCCTCCTTCAGAACGCATGATTGCTTGATGCCAAGCTGAAGCAGATCCATCAAAATGAATTAATGCTAATCTCACTTTCAACTCCTCCGGTGTGTTGTCAATCGCAAAAAAACTCCTCAACCTTAAACAACCAATCCCTAATCTTATCACATATAAAACGAGAGAAGTCAAGTCTACTTAACCTTGTCATCCCAGAGTACTGATGATTCGTACCAGATTTATTAAGACGATGAAGATCTGTAACATGATTATTGATTTCTTGATTAAACGAAGACATAGGGTGATCGATGATAGGGTTCTCATCGCGTTGATAATGTTCAATGCTTGACATCGCTTTGTCTGTCTTCTCCGTAATGATCTCAATTGCTTCAAATAAGATGGCGACGTTTTTGTCAATCTTCGTGTTCTGCTCAGCAATCGTTTCCTCCATTCGAATCAATTGAGAACCAATCGCCTCCGTCGTCTCCTTAAGTACCGCATCTTTTAATTACTGTTGAAATCTTGTTTCCGCCATTGCCGAGAATCGTCCAGAATCTGATACCTTTGATAGAGCGAAACCGTAATGTTCTTGAATAAAAGGAATAGATGTTCGTAAAAAAACTATTCCACCTCACAAGTCGAAGATATCGAAAAGAGAATCAATCTTCAAACTAAATTGAGAAAAGAGTTTACAGAAGTTCTTAGAGAATTGAGAGAAAAGTACAAATGTTTCTGAATGAATCCACAAAAGTGACGAAAATACACCATTAATAGAGTTTGTTAGCCTCGTAACATACACTTTTCCAGATTTCATCTCCACCATACACGCGTCTCCATCTCCTCTCTTCTTTATTTCGAATTTTACCTCCAATTATGTTTAATCTCGACCCTACACGTGTCCTATACGAATTCCTGTATCAAACTACCCTTCAAAGATTATCTTTTGGGTCTGGATAATGGACATCCCGCTTCAGTTCTGGGATGATCAGACTTTTTGAAGTGTTGGTGGAGCTCTTGGACAGATTCGGGGGGATGTGGACTTGGTAGAAGGACGGGTACGTGTGGAGGTGGATGGGTTCAAGCCGTTGGTGTTCTCCATGGCGGTGGAGTTTGAAGAAGGAGTAGAGATAATGGTCGCTTTTCGGTATGAGAAGTTAGTTGGTTACTGCAAGGAGTGCTTTTGTGTAACTCATGACATATCAATATGCCCAAATTTGGTGAAGGAGGAGAGGTCAAACGTGGCTCATGGGGGGGGGGGGCGCTCTCGACATGGGAAAACAAGCTATGAGTTACAAGGGAGTTGTGGAGAATGGAGTCAGTACAATGGGGTCGCAGGGAATGACAACATAATCGTTCTCAAGTGAGCAGAGGGGCCCTAAAGATAAGGGCAAACACATTGAGATGGAGAATATGGTACTTATAAGCATGCTGGTTTGAATTATTCCTCAAGGGAGAGGGTCAATACTGATGGTGGGGAAGGGTTTACGGTAAATGGAAGGCATGAGGGTTATGGGAACAAGAGACATGCTCTAAATTCAAGAATTGCACACCAGACCTTCAATGGATCGAGGGCGTCTCCTCCTCGTGATACAAGTAAATGTATGGGGGATGCGTTCAAGGCTGCTGTCATTCCTCCCAGTGGAAGTCAATATAAAGCAGGAGGTGATGTGGGTAATGGATCATCTTCTAAGGCGCGTAAAGCTCTTAGGTTTGAAGAAACGTCCATAGATGATCCAGTTTTGGAACCTATGGGGGAGAGTTCAGTGAAAGGGGAGATGGAGGAGGAGGTTCTCAAGACTGATTTGGGACAGGGGAGTGACGAGACTGCAGAGAAGAACAAGGATGAGCATATGGAGAAAATTCAGGTACTAGGGAAGGCTAATATGATGATCGAGGGGGCCTTTTCTGATTCGGAATTACCGATGAAGGATGGGTGGACATGGAGGGCTGGGAACAGGGGAAGATTCCTGATTTCCCTGATGATTTAGAAGAGGATACACATGTTGAGAAGCAGGTGGTGGGTAGCATAACTAACGTAGTAGAGGATGCAATGGAGAATGGTGTTGACCAAGGAACAAAGACGAAGGATGCTGTAGTGGGACATGCTACGAATGGAGGAAACAACAAAAGGCGTCTGGCTCAGGTTCTGCTCTCCCCCTTGTAAGCAATTGTTGGCAAGAGCAGTAACTAAGATAGGCGGAAAAGGGCAGAAGAAGGTGGCTTCTAAGCCAAGATAACCGGCAAAGTAATCTCTCTGGAAGGTGGTTTTCTTAAATGAAATTTAAAAAGAATGTTGAATTCTTTTATGAAATCCTTTTGGTTTTTGTCTGAGTTTTGTGGTTTGGGGTTATCTTATTGTTGGTCCCTTGTTGAAAGAAGGGCACGTTTGCTTTCTGTTCCATGCATGATAGCCGTTGAATGGCACTTTAATTAAATATTCGCTTTCCTTTATATTATGTCGTTATGGAAGTGGGTTTTAGCTCTGGTGTAACGATACTACAAGACATGGGACTTGCCGTGGTATTAAGTGATTTGGTTTTTGTAATGTGGCTAATGAGTGATGTTTATTGGGGAATGTTTATATGGGAGAATTATGTTATCATAGTCAAACGGTGTAATAAGCATTGGGGTATGATGTTGATTTTTCCTTGTTGTAATGGCTATCAAAGGTTAGACTTTATCCATTCGTGGAGTAACATAAATTCCGATTTAACCTGCTCCCAAATAAGTGATTCTCATTTCGGTTTATGCTGGTTCGTAAAGATCTTCATGATATTAAGGGATTGTGGAGGTATGGTGTCTTTACATACTTGTTTGGATTTAGAGGCTCAAAGACATGACTTTGTCTCAGCATAGATCCACAACAAACCAAGAGAGAAGTTGGCTTGAAGTTCAAAAAACAGAGACTGCAAAAAACAGAGTTGTAGAAAGCAAAATATAGAGAGTTTGGAGAAGAGATTAGAGAGAAGGAGAAGAAGGGAGCACACACACAATTTAAGGAGTTCGCGCCCATTAACAAGGGTCACTACATCTCCCCGAGACTACAGCTCGGAATCCACTAGAAGGTATACATATTACAAGAGCTACAAGTGATTCAATCTTGTTTACACTCATGAACTCACTCTTTGTACTACTCTCTATGTATCTCTACCATCTAAAGTCTTAGTGTGGCTGCGCCCCACTCTCTCTCACGTCCATAATGCAGCTTATATAGAGGAGACATCCTCTAACCTAGCTCACAAGAAGACAAAACATAAAGGCTCCTCTTGTGGTCCCAAAACTAACTCAACCCAACTTCAACTTGACTAGAGTTAGTCCTTGGTTGCTTTTAATCTTCATTTGCTTGATCAACAAGTGTTATCAACTTCACAAATCTCCACCTGAGAACATGTTGATCATCCCAAACAACTTGCACATACTTGAGAGAGAGAGAATTTCTTCTTCTAGCTTCTTGGATTCCAGTCTCGGTTTCTGAGTACCATTTACTCAGTCCTGATCCTTAGCAGCTTTAAACACCATCAACCTGCTTGATCCTTGCTGCATTCAACGTCTTGTTCAATGCACTTCAGCTGTGACAATACACCATGCTGAACCTGAGCCATCAGAACATCTTCTTGTCACATGAGTTGTGAAAACCAGCTCTAATACAAATCTGTATTAAGCTCAACTCTTCAGTGACTACTCCTGACACATTCACCACCTGAATGTCTGATATAACAGCTCAACAAACTCCAGTAGCAAGCTTAGAAAATGCCCAGCTTGTTACCCAACAGAAAACTCCATAAGCTTTATCACTTATGTCTTCTCCAGTCAAACAATAGCTTCCATGGCTTCTGTCTTAACCATAAGTATGTTTCAGTGACTGAGAAATACCAATAAAACCTCTGCAAAAAATTGATTCCCTTGCTAGCTTCTAGGATTCCCTCATGCGCATTGAGATTGAAACCCTTTGAATTCAACTGAATCATATATGCAAAAAACAGAATCGTCTTAGCCTCTGACTTGAAGCATTTTGATTCAACTTGTAGTCAATCTCACTAATAGCTTATACCATCTGAGATTCACCACTTCAACTTGTTTAACCAAGCAATCCAGAACAGAACCCTGCTCCACCATCTTGTTAAAACAGACCACACTAGCAGCTTGAAAACCCACTACTAGCAACCTTGAACATGTCTCTCTTATCATCAATACCTTGTGATATCCCTGAGACACTTCCTTACAACAGCTTACACATCAACTCTAGAACTCTTGATGTAGCTTTCAAGCTGTAAATATCAACCTGCACTACTTCTTCTTCTATGCAGCCTTCACCAAAACGAGTTTGGCCCTTGCATCATCCAGTTTGCAGCCTTGAATCGATATTCTTCTTCCTAAATATCCTTCACTTTACTGACCTGCAAATTACTTCCCATGAGTAGGCACTTATGTAGACTCCTCATGATGCAACAAAGACAACTTCACACTTGTGAGTTATTGTCTTTTCAATGCAGCTTGATCTCTGCATTTACATCCTTTCTAGGACTTCTTGTTTCCAGATTCTGACACTACTTTGAGATGAGTTGTCCATCAGACTTGACACACAACACCTTCACATTCTTGAAGTGAGCATCCTTGACACATAAATATGCATCTTCTGCACTTGACTACCTCAGTTTCTTCTTTATAGAACTCACTGAAAATAGTCACTTCAATTGCTTCATCTCAAAACACAGCTTTGTGTCTTCTCTCTGAAAACTTACAGAAAAACCTGCAGCCCATTTGTAGAAACCTGCAACTCTGTTTCTCAAAACCTGCAATTTGTTTCTGACTATTCCCATCAACAACCAGCTTCAAACCAAATCTGTAAACAACCTTTACCAGCAGATTACAACCTTTCTTGAGCTGAATACTTGTTGATGCACCACATGTTCTCCACTCGATTTCTTCTTTGCATACAGAACTTCAATGAATCTGATACAACAGTGAGATACACAATCCTTTAACTCGTCTATCTTCAGCTAGAACACCTGAGACAACTTCCAAGATATACATAGCTCCACCAGAATAGAAAAAAATATCTTTTCAGATATGTATTGCTCTCTGTAGCAATAATACTCCACCTGAAACTATAACCACGAAATACCATGTCTCCATAAGCTCAGCTCCACCAAACAAAGTTAAACCCCTCTCACAATATCCTTGATCCACGTTCTAATGGATCACAATGAGTCACCATGACTTCTTGCTTGAGAAAGTGTGTCAAAACCTGTGACATATCTTCTTTCTTGCAGCCACCTCAACTGATCCATTTGCAACCAGAAAACCATCAAGAACTTCTCTTTACCATCAGCACTGTCTCTTAGAGCATTCTTCATGATGATGTTACAACTTAGGCTGATACATCAACAAACCATGCTTCTATCTCACAAACCAGAAATCTTGCACTCTCTTGCTGCCGAAAATACAACCATACTTGTCTTGTACCGCTGTTGATAAACAGGACACGCCGCCTAACTCCTTTAGCTAGGAAGACTATCGATACCAGATTGAAGTATACCATGTTGCATAAAAAACATTCAAAGACATTCATCATGAATCATGATGTCTTTAAAACCTTCAGCTTATAGACCACCAGAATCTTCTTCAATCTCTGAAGAACTGATTCAAATACAAGATAACCTTCTGAGAAAAAAAAACAATGCTCCACCTGAGACAAGTACTCCTTGTTCACAAAGATTTAATCGAGCAGAAAACTCCATGTGTTACACAAACACAAATCTTCTCAAGGAAAAATGAATCTTCATACTTCCAACTTTCATCTTGTCAAGAGCTTATACTTCTTGAGACAAGAACTTGGACACTTCCCTGTATACACTCAAGCTCACAAGAGCTCAACATTCATTGCATCCCTCTGAAAATAGCAATGAATAAACTGAGTGTTACACCTTCTGTTCAACAGAACATTTTCAGACCGCAACAAGAGCATAATCATCATTGCATTCCCTCTGAAAATAGCAATCATGTAGCTTCATGTTCTCTAATGACACACCAACTGTAGACTGTCATATTACCAAGAACCAATAGCTAACACCCTGAGATAAAACCTGCAGCAAGAAACCCCATCCAAAACTTAAAGCCACTGAAATTTCCATAAATGTTTCTGTCTTGATAAAACCCGAAACACTGCTCCATAACCTCTGCAACTCCTTTAAACTGACCCAAGAATATCCTTTAATGATACTCAAACAGCCATAAAAAACACTCATCATATCCAAGTGGACGTCCCTGAATTTTCTGAGCTTCTGGGCTGGAAATAAGATAACTAAAACACCACTTGCAGCTGACTTTTATAAACTGATTCAACCAAAGAATACCCAGAAAAACCTTCACTGAATCTTGGCCAATCCGATGCAAAACAAGTACAATATCACTGTGTTACAACAATCTTCCAATCCCAATAGATATGCAGAACTTGAGCAAACTTGAAACTTCAATTCAGAACATCACAACACCTTGTGACTGCAGCGGAATCAGACATTAAGTCTCCCATAAATTGAGTCTTGAAGTTGAGGTCTCGGTTTTGACAGAAACCTTTGAGTCATAGAACGTGTACTCATCATTTCATAACCCCAAAACCAGCTGACATCTCTGAAATACCTTCAGCTTACACCATTCTTCAAATTGGTTTCTTCAGCATTGATCAAGAACTCTCTTCTTGAATCATGTGCTTCTTGCTTCTATCTCTCCTTGTGCTTGCAACACTTCAGCTTGAAAGTAATCTATCATCCTTCTCACACTGTCGCAGCTTCATATATCTTAGAGGCCTCTTGATTTCATAGCCCCTGAAATCGCCTCAAGTGATTCACTCTCTCACCATGAATCACCCCTTAAATATAACTTGTTCACATCTCATCTTCACACTACAACCTGAGCTAAAACGGTTTTATAACCACTTAAGCTTCTCAAGAACCCTCTGTTACTCCACCTAAGAAATAACCTCTTCCCAGAACTGCACTTTTTCTGAAACACAAAACCTGCAGCTTCAACAGAAAACCTACAGCTTCAACAGAAAAAACCTGCAACTGCTTCAGTTCTTATCCTTTAAGGTATGTGGATGAGATTCTTTTGTAGACACCAGAATGAGTCTTTATAACTCCTTCCTCACGTGCTGTTCCCCAAGAGATATCTTGGCTTTCAGCCTGAGACATTCAAGTCTCATACCCTCCTCAAAACCTGAGAAATGACAATGACGCTTCACCAAGAAAGAGTCTTATGGCTTCTTCCTCTTCAGTGTCATTTACCAAGAGCTACTCTTTGTTGTTCATCCTGAGACATCCCTTGTCTCTACACAACCAGCTCTCCGAAGAAAAGGACGTGGCTTCTTAACAGGAAAGGATCTAGGCTGCTCCAGCTTTCCAAAGATCCAACCTTTCTCACTTTTCTTCTCTCTTCTCCTTCTTCTAGATCTTCTCTTCTTTAGATCTGAATCTTCTTTCTCTCTTTCTTTTGAATCTGAGACTTGATATCTTGAAATCTCAGTAACCTACAATGCTTCACTCATGCCTAGAATCTCCTCATAAACCACGAGTTTCTCCTTCCATAAAACACAGCTTCCATAACCTTCAAAGCTTCCACTTCTCTTCTTGACAAAAAATGATTCTTGGCTTGAGGAACCATAAACACAGAACCTAGGGCTCTGATACCACTTTGTTAGGATTTAGAGGCTCAAAGACATGACTTTGTCTCAGCATAGATCCACAACAAACCAAGAGAGAAGTTGGCTTGAAGTTCAAAAAACAGAGACTGCAAAAAACAGAGTTGTAGAAAGCAAAATATAGAGAGTTTGGAGAAGAGATTAGAGAGAAGGAGAAGAAGGGAGCACACACACAATTTAAGGAGTTCGCGCCCGTTAACAAGGGTCACTACATCTCCCCGAGACTACAGCTCGGAATCCACTAGAAGGTATACATATTACAAGAGCTACAAGTGATTCAATCTTGTTTATGGGTGATTACCGAAGGAGCACAAAAAGGAGGAGATGGAGCGCAGGTTTAAAAATTAATTCAAAATTATATACATCATTTGTTTCTTAAAATATTATTTACTATGTCATATTATACATAATATCAATATAATAATTTCACAATGTTCAATTCAAAAAAGATTAACATAAAACTAAACTTTAAATCTAAAATAAATATAAATACAAACTTATCACCAGTTATTAATAACGAAAAGAAACTATTATTGTCATATCAGTAAATTTTTCTTTTTCTGTTATGATTATTTCATATTTATAATTATCATTATACATAATATTGATATAGTATTTCAAAATTTTCAATTTTTTTTTTAAACTTAACATAAAACTAAACTTAGATCTAAAATAAATAGAAATAAACACTTATCATCTATACTATTAAAGCAGAATCCTTACTAAGATTATGCCCCTAATTTTTCAATATATTTACAAAAGAATGCCATTGCTTTTTTTTGAAATTTTTATTTACATAAATTCACCAACACATTCAACCAATACGAACCAAGATTTTTCTAAGAAATCACATGGTAACACAAATTACAAACATATTTCTAGGAAACAAAATCTACAGAATCAGTTCTTCTTTTTCACCTTAACTTTTGTCGAAGATAAATATTGTCTACGAGTTTCAGCGCGAGATTCATTTGTATATCGTGTACTGCATGTGTCGAAAAACCATTCATCATTCAAAAGAGAAGATAATTTGAATCATAAAAAAAGAAAAAAGAAAACTTATTTTGTCGATTTTGGATTGATGATTCTTAAGCTTCCTATCAACGATCGTTGATTTTGGATTTGGAGATTTGGAGATGTTGGTCGTGTAGGTAGAGAATTTTTGGGATATTTTCCCTTTCTGATTTTTGTCTTTTTTATTAATAAATGAACAGTCAATTTTTGGATTGCTTTTTCAGAACTTGTTTCACTCGACCTCACCCTCTGGATTTGAGGAGTTTCTCGAGGAAATCCCAGAACTGATAACTATGGAGAAAAATAGGTTTTAAGTGGCTATGGAAACAAAGGAAGAAGTTAGACATGCTTTATTTATGATGCATACGGAGAAAGCCCCAGGACCGGGCGGAATGACTGCATTATTTTATCCCTAATCTTGGGGGGGGGGGGGTGATTAAGGATGATGTGGTTACTATGGTTAACGATTTTATTAGGTCATGAAGGTTTGATGATAGAAAACAAATATTTTTTCTGATTCCTAAAATAACTCGACCTTCTCGGATGACAGAGGTAAGGCCTATAATTTTGTGCAATGTTGCGTATAAGATAATTTCGAAGGTGCTATGTCAGCGCTTAAAGGGTTTGCTTCCTAAGCTAATATCATAGACACAAACTACTTTTGTCTCAGGAATAGTAATCTCGGATAATATTCTTATCGCTCAGGAAATGTTTCATGGGTTAAGGAAAAATATTGCTTGCAAGGAAAAAATCATGGCTATAAAGACAGTTATGAGCAAAGCTTATGATAGGGTGGAATTGGATTTTATGAAACGACTTCTTTTGAAGATATGCTTCTGTTCGACGTGGGTCTCTCACATCATGGAGTGTATTTCATCGGTAAAATATAAGGTTCTACTTAATGGTCAGCCAAAAGGGTGTATTACCCCGGAAAGAGGTCTGCGACAAGGAGATCATTTATCACCATATCTTTTTATTTTGTGCAAGGAAGCTCTTATTGCGAATATTAAGAAAGAAGAAAGAAATAAGAGGTTAACGGGTCTTAAAATATCACGTGGGGGACCATCGGTGTCTCATCTTTTTTTTTCTGATGATAGCTTATTCTTCTGCAAAGCAGATCCGGTGGAGTGTGGGGTTATTAAGCGAGTTCTTAAAGATTATGAAGTGGTGTCGGGCAGCTTATAAATTTTTATAAATCCGCCTTGACATTTGGCCATAAGGTTCCGAAGAGTCGGAGAGAGGAGCAGCAGTTAGGAATTTCTACGATTGGTGGCATAGGTAATTATTTGGGTATACCGGAAAGTTTGGGGAGCTCAAAAACTCAGGTTTTTGGATATGTAAATGAAAGGATAAATAATAAGGTTAATAGCTGGACTGTACATTTCCTTGCCAAAGGTGGAAAAGAAGTTATGATTAAATCAGCTTTCCTTGCCAGGATTTCAATACGGCCCTATTAGCGAAACAATTATGGAGATTACTAGACAAGCCGGATAGTCTGTTTTCAAAAGTCTTTAAAGGACGTTATTTCTGGAAAACAGATCCTTTTGATCCTCACAGATCTTATTCACCATCGTATGGTTGGAGAAGTATCTGCTCAGCTAGATCTCTGATTAAAAAAGGGCTAATAAAAAGAGTAGGAAATGGGTGATCTATTTCTATATATGGAATGATCCTTGGATTCCTGCTCCTTGCCCAAGGTCAAGAACTCCAAAACTTTCACACCAGTTTCTCAATGAGTCTCTCAAGGTGGAACATGTTATTGCCCCGGTTACATTATCATGGAATGTAAATTTTCTTAATGCATACGTACATCCAGATGATGTTAAAATCATTCAAGGCATGGCTATTAGTAGGTCACATAGATCAGATTCTTATGGTTGGGCTTTTACTGATTCTGGAAAGTACTCGGTTAAATCAGGTTATAAAATTGAAACCTTATTCCCAGTTAAGGAGAAATTAGGGGTAACAGAAGGACCAAATTTTAATCTTTTACTAAGTTTTACTTGGAGTTTGAAATGTTCGCCTAAGCTGAGACATTTTATTTGGCAAGTCCTTAAAGAAATTATATACCGGTCACAAAAAAAACTTGAGGACAAAACGTATTGTATGTAATGCACGATGTGGTATATGTGGGTCTGAGGAGGAATCTATAAATCATGTCCTCTTTGAATGCCCCCTGCTTTGCAAACATGGGCATTGTCGAGGATTCCCTCTCCGGTCAGAACCTTTCCTAGCTCATCGGTTTATAATAACTTAGATTATCTCTTCTGGAGGCTACTAAAGGAGTATGATTTCAGTTTTTTTCCTTGGATCTTATGGTACATCTGGAAGAACATAAATAACAAGATGTATACAAGTAGGAATGGAAATCCCCAGAAAATTCTTCGGATTGCGGAAGTAGAGAGTGAAGTGTCGGCAGAAGCTGAACTCACAATACCGGAAAGGATCCGTCGAGATACTCCATTTTTGGATTGGTCCCTATCTGCGCAGGATCAAATTTGCTTCATTGACGGGGCATGGATGGCACATGATAAGTTTTCGGGTCAGGGGTAGTTTTGTAAAACAAATGGGATAGAGGAGAAGATGATGGGTGCGATGAGTCTCCGAAGAAGCTTATCCGCGTTGCATGTAGAATGTGAAGCATTGATATGGGCTATGCAGTGCATGAAGACCCTCCATTACTCAGACGTAGTTTTTGCAACAGACTGTTCTCAATTGGTGAAGATGGTATCCATATCCCATATGGCCAGCGTTTGCAACACACTTGGAGGAGTTCCGACGAAGTAAGATTTTATTTCATACCTTAAAGATTCGACATATATCAAGGGCACATAATTTAGTGGCGGACAAGCTTGCACATGGTGCTCCATGTTCCCCGTGCTCGATGTTCCCCTTCTGCTATGTTCTATGACGATTTTATGCCTCCGATCTGGTTTTCCACTCCGGCAGCGCATAGCTGATAGTTTCTAGTTATATTGTTGTAAAAAAAAACATATTTATATATAAATATGTCATATTTTTAATTACAAATTACACTAAATAATAATTATAAAATAACTTCTTCTATTTTGTTTATAAATTATAAAATAAATGAATTATATTTACAGAATAACATATATTTATATAGTTTACAACATACTTCAACTTATTAAAACAAAATACTAAAATAGCTTAATTAAAATAAGAAATAATTTTATATTTTAATATACATATCTAAATTAAAATATTTGGATATAATTTAATATAGAATACAATACTAAATTTAGTTGACATTATTATTATTTGTTTATAAGGTATACTGAACTGTATATTATGATTTACTATTATAGTTTCTTGCAAATTATTTCATAGAAATGTAAGAGATAAAAAATAGATTTATATTTTAATATAATTAAAATTAATATGAGGTGGGTTATATAAATGAATAATTATCTTATTTTCGTAAAGTTATATTTATACAAATTTTAATTTAATTATTCTTTAAAACAAAATTTTCTTTATAAAAATACATATATATATATATAATTTATATTTTGGGTAAATAAAATTTTAAAAGTTTCTTGACCATCTAAATTATATTTAAGTTACACTTGAGGGTTCAGGTATCCGTTAGGATACGAGTCGGTTATTTTAAATTTTTAGTTCTAAATTATATCACATTCTAAGTCTCATTGTGTTAAATTTGTAAATACAAATTGGGGCTAAAAATATAACACATACATTTTGGTTCTAATTTGTATCACATTCCAGAACCATAAAATAATCATATATAGTTAAAATGTGGTTTATACTGGTTCAGTTTGGATATTTCCAAAGTTTAATCCAAAATTTTAAAGCAAAACATACAAAATTAATATATATTTATATAAAATCAAGATATTTAAGATACTTTTAAAAAATTAATAATTTATTTCTAAATATCACTCAAAAATAAATATAGAATTAAATATTCAAATTATATATTTATGTTTCAAAAATATTTATATTTGTGATTAATTTGAAAATTCAGATCAATTTTTAAAAACTTTACAGGATTTTTTTGGTTATTGGTATGAGTTGGCTAATAACACTTCGGATTTTGATTTTTAAACCACTACTACCCTACAAAATCCCTTCTGGTATTTTTATATTTTGTAGCAGGTATGGGTAAAGTTTTTGAAGTGGGTTTGAACTTCGGGTTATAAATTTTATATTCAAACATATTTTAAATAAAGAGAAAAACCCTTTATATAATGTTTTCACCGGAAATTGATCCCACGCTTTGAAAACAGGGATCAAAATCTAATTCTTATGTACTAAAAGAGATGCATTACAACAAATGAGTGTTTCCATGTCTCATCACAAATATGATTATAAAACTATTATAAAATTATGTTGGTTCATCTAAATATATATCTATATTAATAAATCAGAATCTCCAATAGGATTTTGTTATTGAATTTTTAAAAAATTACATTACCATGCCACCAACATTTAACGTTAATACAATTTTTAATTAAATTAACCAACATAATATTTCCTATATTTGTGCTAACTAATAATATCCATATTTTTTTAAACAATAATAATTATAATTTTATGTAAATTATACTTTACAATTAATTTAAATATCATTTTCTTGCATAGTATTATTTAACTATAGAATATATATATATATATATATATATATATATATATATACATCATTTGTTTCTTAAAATATTATTTACTATGTCATATTATACATAATATCAATATAATAATTTCACAATGTTCAATTCAAAAAAGATTAACATAAAAATAAACTTTAAATCTAAAATAAATATAAATACAAACTTATCACCAGTTACTAATAACGAAAAGAAACTATTATTGTCATATCAGTAAATTTTTCTTTTTCTGTTATCATTATTTCATATTTACAATTATCATTATACATAATATTGATATAGTATTTCGAAATTTTCAAATTTTTTTTTTTTAAACTTAACATAAAACTAAACTTAGATCTAAAATAAATAGAAATAAACACTTATCATCTATACTATTAAAGCAGAATCCTTACTAAGATTATGCCCCTAATTTTTCATATATTTACAAAAGAATGCCATTGCTTTTTTTTGAAATTTTTATTTACATAAATTCACCAACACATTCAACCAATACGAACCAAGATTTTTCTAAGAAATCACATGGTAACACAAATTACAAACATATTTTTAGGAAACAAAATCTACAGAATCAGTTCTTCTTCTTCACCTTAACTTTTGTCGAAGATAAATATTGTCTACGAGTTTCAGCGCGAGATTCATTTGTATATCGTGTACTGCATGTGTCGAAAAACCATTCATCATTCAAAAGAGAAGATAGTTTGAATCATAAAAAAGAAAAAAGAAAACTTATTTTGTCGATTTTGGATTGATGATTCTTAAGCTTCCTATCAACGATCGTTGATTTTGGATTTGGAGATTTGGAGATGTTGATCGTGTAGGTAGAGAATTTTTGGGATATTTTTCCTTTCTGATTTTTTCTTTTTTATTAATAAATGAACTGTCAATTTTTGGATTGTTTTTTCTTATTTGGGTCGGATATCTCATGTCTGAAGCCCACTTAACATTTTAGAACAATTGGACAACATTAAATGGGTTAAATCTCATTTAACATATAACTAATGTATAGTTGGCCTATAAACTAAATATAACAATTGTTAAAACTTTATTAATCATCCCATTCATAGATAATAATTTAAATATTTAAATAAACAATCTTCACAAATTTCGAAAATTTATTGAATTGGGAATCATGTGCTTTTATAAAAAGAAGATTTATATTATAAAATAAAAAATAATACTAATATTTTTTTTTTAATTTTCAATCATATAAGTGTTTAAAGTATGATAAATATATTGAACTATAGACCAATATCATTTGATATACTTTTCTAAAGAATTATCATTCCAATCAACTTAAAAATACAACTACAAATCAACACAAAACACATCTTATCATTTTTGCCGAATTGTTAAAAATTCAAATGCTTATAAAAAAATAGTCCCGCGCTTTTAAAGCGCGGGTTAAAATCTAGTATATATTATTAAAACTGAAGTACACATTGAGATTGTTTGGTAATATGGATAGAAATGTACTAAATATTTATGTTTGGGAACTTGGATAGGAGTTTTAATAGATTTGTTTAATTGATTAAACCAACCTAAAAACAAAAATTCCTCTTCAACGGTACATTATATTTCATTTCCAATAAATTAAAAGCAATTGGATTTTTTTTTATTCTGGGCATTAATATTTTCCATAAAAATTTCATATTATTATGGAACCATCTAACAATACAACTAAGAAAATCTACATTTTAACTTTAAAATGACGTTTGAATTAACTAAGAAAAAGGATATTCGACCAAACAATTAATCTAGGATATTCAGTATTTAATGTTCATTAATGAGAAGATTTGGAAATATGTAACTATTTTGAGAAAATTATACAAAGTTGTTGTTGTTACCATATATTCTATAATAAATAATTAAGAATAATAACTTGGTATTTAACTTAGTTTCCAAAGGTAATAAACTTTAACATTGAAAATTGTGTTGGAAGCTAAACAAAACTAGATTTTGGACATGCGCGCCTGCGCTGGTGATTGTTGTAATTGATTATATGTTAAACATTCATGTAATTTTTTCATAGTTTATTGAGTTTTGAGATTGTTTTATCTTGGTCAGGATGTTTAGTGTCCATTGTTTAACAATCAAGATGTTTTCTTTTATTTTTGTACAACTTTTCAATTTTCTTGGTAACATAGATATTAAACTGTTAAAATAATATTTGTGATTTAAGGTACATTTTAAAGTTACAATTATATAGTTTTGGAAGAGTAACAATCTAAACTAATTAAAAAGTACCTAGAAATAGTATTTGGAAACTAAATTTAGCAAGCCCATAATGATATATAACTGATTGATTTGTATATATTGGTATATATTTTAGATGCATCACTATTTTGTAATGTGATTGTATTGCGGATAATAATTTCTGTAATATCAATTTATATTTTTTTTTCATGTGACAATTATATTTTAGATCTGTCACTATTTTGTAATGCGATTGTATTGCGGATATTAAATTTTTTAATATAAATTTTTGTTTGTTTTTATTTAATTACGTATATATAATTGACATATGTATCATATATTCTTATAATTTACCCATTATATCAAAAAAAAATTTGTTTAGTAATTAATAATATACAATAAATTTTAACGAGTTTATATATACAAAAACATTTCTTCTTTGTTTACCCATTATGAATTTTATGTATTTACAGCAATAAAGAAGAAATATTTTTTTTAACAATATGAAATATATTTTCTCAAATAATTTTTCTAAACAACATAATAATCACCATTATCTTAATACAAATAAAACTATAATTATGATTCGGACTTGGTCGTTATAAATGATTTGGACCAAAATAAAATACAATTTTGGTTAAACCCTTTTTAATATTTCTATCCATATTTCTAAACATACTTCTTTTTTAATAATCTTCATTGGTACTTCATATATATATATGAAAAGAAAAACAGAATAAATATTTTTTTTTGTCAACCACAATAAATCTATGTTTGTTAAGATCATTGGAATGTAATCTAGTTAATAATATAATAATTAGTGAAATGTGTAGATATAATATTAGCAATACAAGTTGTAAATATCAGGTGAAATAGGGGTTATTTCATAAATGTATTTAGATAATACAAAGTTTCCCAGTTTTTATTTGGTCAGTCCTTCAAATTTATTGGATATTTTTTCTAATACCAAAAATAGAAATAATGTTACAGATTGAAATTAAAGTAGATTCTGATAATGATAATGGGCCTAACAATTGATCAATTTTGTCTACGATTCATGGCCTGAGTATTTTAACAAATGGCCTATTTACATTGTTAACAACTTAGCGTAAGAAAAAAAATTAGTTAGCTTTCCGTTTGTAAAAGAAAAGTCACCGGAGTTAGGGTTTTTTCCTCATCCACGATTCATCAATAAGGTGTTCTGATACCGAAATCTATCTAAACAAAAAAAATCCTTTCACCAGTAACCAAAATACTATCGATGGTGAAATCTCACTCCAAAGGTATGGATTCTTTCGATATTATGGGGTGAAAGCTGAACAAATTTACATTTTAAGATGTTAGAACAAACAAAAGATTATCCATTATATTGTCTTTGGTCTTATCTATTTGTATGATTAGTTTCATATAGTCCACACTTTCAGATGTTAGACATCGAAACACTTCCAGAAATAATAAAAACTAATATTTGTCTTATCCCAAAAGTCGAAAAACCAAACCAGATGAGCCAATTACGACCCATCAGTCTCTGTAATGTTTGCTACAAGATTATCTCCAAGGTCTTATGCCAAAGATTGAAGAAGGTTCTTCCAGATAGGATTTCTGAAACCCAGTCAGCCTTTGTTGCTGGGAGACAGATATCGAACAACATAATGATTGCTCAGGAATTGTTCCATGCCTTAAGAGCAAAACCGAGCGGACGCAATAAGAGGATGGCCATCAAAACAGACATGAGTAAGGCATGTGATTGGATGGAATGGTCTTTCATCGAAGCCACCATGAGGAAGATGGGGTTTTCTGAAATTTGGATTACCTGGATTATGTGATGCATAACAACAGTGATGTACAAGGTACTCATGAATGGACAGCCACGAGGAAATATTGTCCCGGAGAGAGGTCTACGTCAAGGAGATCCTTTATCCCCTTTCATTTTTATTCTATGCACGGAAGCGCTCGTTAGCCTTCTTAATCACGCATAGAGTCAGGGAAAGATAACGGGGATGCGCATTACACGTGCGTGTCCATCGATATCCCACTTGCTCTTTGCTGATGATAGCCTGTTCTTTTGCAAGGCGGAGCCCCGTGAATGTGAAGAAGTTATGAAAGCGGTTAGGAAACATGGACAGGCATCTGGACAATGTATCAATTTTGACAAATCTTCTTTACTCTTTGGTAAGAGGATCGGTCAAGAGGCTAGGCAAGAGATTAAAGATACACTTGGGATACAAAATGATACAGGGATGGGAAACTACCTAGGGATTCCGGAGGATATCAGTGGCTCGAAATGTAAGATGTTTGCCTTCTTAAAAGACAAACTTCGGCACAGAGTGAATGGATGGACGGGTAGATGGTTGTCTAAAGGTGGAAAAGAAGTTATGATCAAGTCAATGTTGTTAGTTCTCCCAACTTATGTTATGTCTTGCTTTTTGCTCCCTTTGGAGATATGTGATGCTTTGGCTAGTGCCATTGCACAATTTTGGTGGAGTTCAAACCCACCAAAGAGGGGCTTACACCGGAAAACATGGGACAAGCTATGTCTACGTAAAGACGAGGGCGGAATTGGGTTCCGGATGATTCATGAGTTTAACCTGGCATTATTAGCCAAGCAGCTGTGGAGATTGGCCCAAAATCCGGATTCATTGGTTGCTCGTGTTATGAGAGGGCGGTATTATAGATTAAGCTCGCCTTTGCGAAAGCTTACTGTCAGCAGTCCATCGTATGTGTGGACAAGTATTTCGGCTGCACGTGAATTATTGCTTTTGGGGGTTAGACAAAAGATTCATTCGGGGTATGAAGTGAAGGTATGGGAGGACCCATGGATCCCAACAATCCCAGCGAGACCAGCACATGCATCTGCCCCGGTTATGGATCCGAATATGAGAGTGAGTGATCTTATCAACCAGGAAACCAAATCCTGGGATTTGGAGCGGCTGGCAAGATTGTCGACGCTGGTGATATACCTCTCATAAGGAGTATATCTATCAGTTCGACCTATCGTAGAGATACGCACTGCTGGAGTTACACTAGGAGTGGACAATATACAGTCAAGTCAGGCTATTGGGTAGCTCGTAATATACTTATGATAGAGGATGAGAACCTAGTAGATGAACCTAGCTTTAAAAGGCTCCAGGCACAAGTTTGGAAGGTTAAAGCACCCCCGAAGATGTGTCATCTTATGTGGCAGATTATATCGGGACAGGTGGCTGTTACGAGTGCGCTGAATCGTAGACATATGAGATGCGATAATGTCTGCCCACGATGCAAAGAACCGGATGAAACAATTGCACATGCAATTTTCCAATGCCCACCGGCTTTACAAGTATGGGCCTTATCATCTATCCCTACCAGTGTAGCTTTATTCCCTTTGGAGAGCACTTATTCGAATATGGATTATCTGTTCTGGCGGAAGAAGAGTATTTGTGGGCCAGAATTAGAAAGAGATCCTTTTCCTTGGTTGATATGGTACATCTGGAAGGCTCAAAATGATAAGCTGTTCAGAGGAATAGATAGGGATCCTTTGGAATTGGCCCGGTATGCAGAGAGTGAGCGTTTTGCCTGGTACCAAGCTAATGAGCAGGATGTTGTGATTACACAAGAGGAAGGCGATACTGAACAACAGGTCATAAGCCTTCGGGATATTTGCATGATAGATGGTTCTTGGACCTCTATGGATCAATTTTCCGGTTGTGGTTGGGACTGGAAGGACAGTATGGGAAATAGTCATCTGATGGGGATGCGTAACGTGAGTAGAGTGGAGTCGGCTTTGCATTCGGAGCTGGAAGCGCTGCGGTGGGCAATGGAGAACATGCTTCAACATTCGCCATGTCAGAGCTTTGGGACGGATTGCAAGGATTTGTTAGCAATGCTCAAAGATCCTCATGGATGGCCAAGCTTTTCGACGGAACTGGAGAGGATCTCGACACTACGGATATGTTTCCCAGCTTTTAAGATTTCTTATGTACCTCGAGCTTTAAATGCAGTATCCGACCATTTAGCTAAGACTGCCCGATCATTTTATCGGGATCTCATGTATGTTGGTTGTTCTATTCCGGTCTTGATTCCCAGACTACCTCAAGCTTGAGTAATAGATCAGTCTTTTGTTGTCAAAAAAAAATAATAATAATAAAAACTAGCTTTGACCCGCGCGGATGTATAATCTATATGTTTTTGTTAATTGTAAAAACATTAATATTAGTGATCCATAGTTTATTAAATTTTGACCTTGGTATATCTTGCTTGTTTAGCGTTCTGATTTGTATTATGTTATATTTTTTTATTGACTTTTCTTTACTTAGTAAAATAAACAGTTAAATGTAAAATAATAGAGTATTAGGTGGAATCGTGTGTTTAATTAAATTATATTATAAATGTTATGATTAAAATCTAAACTATTAAAATTAATATTTAGATTAATATTTAATTACAATTTTGACCTTGGTGTAGATTCAATTACCAATTGGTACAGATATGTAGCTTGCGTTTTTTATTCCAATCTACTGATGTACTATGTAAAAAATTGTAGATCGGGGCTGCATGTAAGATCTATACTAAAATAATTTAACACTGAAGGGAAACTATGAAGAAAGACAAAGGGCAACCAACAATCGACATCAACGATTCATCAGTACGGCCATATGGGATTACATGTTGTAGATCTGTTGAATCATATGCCACACACGCACAGGTAAAAATATTTTTTTAATATTTTATTTAATTACTTTTCAGAATTTATCTAAACCTTCTGGTTGTGTTTTTGAGTCATGAAATATTAGAAAATAGATTAAAGTTAATATGGAGAAAGAGGGACATTTTTGTAGAGAAAAGCAAAGGATGGTAAAAATATAAGTTGAGGTCCTTTTTGCTTGATTCTATATTTTCTTTTTGATATGATTTATGCAAGTGCGATTAATAATGGACAGAAACTAAACATTTGATCAAAAGAATTAAGGTGTTTTAAATCACAGATATTCAATAAACAAAATTATCAAACTTTTAGGATTTTTGTACATTTGAGTACAGTAGTTCATTTCTTAGTTATAATGATTGTGAATATGTGTTTTGAGTGGATATCTTTCATCTCCCCTGTTTTTATTATATATTGATTGACGACTGCTATATGGTTGGTATATATATTCAATTACACATAAGATGTGACAATAGGCTAGCTATGACTTTGTTTACTGTATACATTGGATAAGTCTGTAGCTATAACAGTATTTGTTTAGTGTCCACTTAAACTTGTTATGAAATTTTTCTTTCTACTAAGGTGTTATCTCATTAACTGTTAGAGGAAACCTGCAATGTACTAACTTAATTTTATTAACTGATTAAAGGTATATGAGACACACAGTGAAAGGAAATAAGACTGAACTGACCAAGGGAGAGAGTAAAAAACTTTCATTGCATATCATGTAGTGTATCTTCACTTTCGTTGGTAGACACTGCCCACTAGCCTGAGATTATTGAGAAGTTTTCGAGAAATCTCCATTCTCCAATAGGTAAGCAATGCTGCACACAAAACATTTGACTCCTTTTGCATGAAGCATGAAGCATGAAGCATGAATCTTACCACCCTACAGATGTCATTCCTGCATAAATCAAGAGGATGGTTCAATGCTTTTCTTTTGACACAATAGAGTAGAGGTATTTATAGTTGGTTCCGAAAGGGTAGGTTAAATTGTAGAATTTAAGAAAATACTACTTGTTAGCTGTGATTCAAAATATTTGAAAAGAGAATATACGGTTTTGAATTATTAACTAAACATTCCTTTTTTATTTAAATCATCATAAAAACCGGAATATTTTTTTTTCAAGATCAGCTAAACGTGGTTTGTAAGTTTTGATAACATAATATGGAGATTTTGTTAGTTAATGATTTATTTTTTTGTATTAGTGACTGCGTTGAATTAGGAAAAAAAATTAGCATGTTATTCGGTTTAGGAATAATTGACATTATTAGTTTTAAAGATTAGATTTGCAAGTTTTGATTTAGGATCTCTTGATCAATCGTATTGCTTGATAGTTTTATTTAGTAGGAAACGTGTTTGGAATATTATTTTTAGGAAACTAATAAATATATATTATGATTTTGTGGACCGATAATATCTAATGATACTAACTATAATATATTATGTATTCTCTAACCAAATACATATTTTAAATATACAATACATTTTATACATGTTTGAAAATCATAATTATATGCTGTTACAAATCATACAATTGATCATAAAATCCGAATAAACACAAAAATATATGAAATTAATAAATTAGATGAGTGAAAGTTTCTTGATAGCACAACAATGTAAATTACATGATTTCTTAAGCATGATATATATTGGGCCGAATTAAATGGTCAAGTATTTGTACAGTTACGTTGTTATGTATTTATACAATTGGTTCTGATTGTGCAGACCAATATAAAACCAAGGCTTGCTGGAAGAATGACGCTAAATTTGGTTCATTTGGATTAGGCACAATTTAGTTAAGGATAAGTGCCGTGAATTTATGTAGGTGGTTTAGTATATGTTAAAACGACAGTTTATTAAGCTAATGGCATTCAATGGTATTTTTTTAGGAAAACTAATGGTTAATTCCAACTTGTACTTCAGTTTTAATAGATTAGATAGAAGATTTCGAAAGTGAAGGATAGTTGAATATTGTGGATGATAAGTTGTAAAGATCTGGGATGTTTACACATTGATCTGGCTGATCTCGATAGATAAGAGTCTAAGACCAACCGAATCACTTTACAGAACAGAAAAAGTAGTTCATAGTAAAATACAAAAGTTTTGCTTTTTTGTTACTTTTTCTAATGTGTTTTATTCTGTTTTTGATTACCAAATTGAAGGTGTTCTCTGTGTGTGGTTTAGTTTTAATTAAGTTATGTGGGTCTTGATTACTCATGATTTTCGTCTTCACACAGTTAGATTTTGTCTTGTTTCTGCTTGCCATTCATTGTATTGATTGGCGTTTATCCTTTCCTGATGGATCATATTTGTTGTATTAATTGTGTTGTTCAACGATAACTTGGTGTCACGTAAATGAAATTCGAATTTCTGATCCTTTTTAAATACATGAACTGTTTGAACATCTCGTTGCATAAGGATATAGTTAATAAGATCTCACTGCTTTTAACTTACTGTGTGTCAAGTAAACGAAATTGAACTTTCATTATGTCTTGTTCTTATACTTGAATGGTTTGAACCTGGCCTACTTCATGAACTTTACCCATTACGTCTGTGAGGAAAGATAAATGAAAGATGTTAATATCAATTATGTTAAGATTTCTTTATACAAAACGTTACGAATATCACAAATAAATATATTCAAATACTACTACGTAAGAACAAACTATTTACCTATGAGAAAGTTTTGCTTTAAAGTTCCATTGCCGATCTCTTCGTAGTTAGCAAAAAGGCTATCAACATGCAATTGAACATGTTACCACAGTATCGTTTGTTTTTTATTGAAAACTTGTAGGTCGATATTGTGCTGAAGCTTGGGAGATAGAAATGTTTTCAGCGATTCGCCATTCTCCTATAAAAAGGTATGTCATTAGTATTAGAATATGAGTATTTTAATCCATAATATATATAACTTACCAATTCATCAACTTGGACCATTTCAAGTGACCCTCCTCCATTGGAGGTTTTTTGTTTCAACAAATGAAGCAATTTTACTTGAACTCGCCATGTGGTATTGAAGTGTTTGACATTTTTGAGAAGAGTAAAAGCTATTTTCTAGACATGTGTTATGGTGGTTTGGTTAAAAAGATTTGGCTTTCACTCTATATTTATATTTTTGGTTGAGGGTGTAGGTTTTCTAAAGAAATCTTAACTAAAAAGATATGAAACTTGATTTACACGTATAAAATAAGAGAATATGCGTAGTTTGAATACTTTAATATGGCGAGTTTAGATACAGTTAAGATATTTTTAGATTATGTTTTTTAAACTCAGTTATATCGATACTAAATATATGCTAATCAGTCCTAGAAATTGTTAAAATATCTAGCAAATTATATGATAAATAATTCCGAATGTTTGTAGGTTAATTGATATTCGGTTTCAAAACTAAATAGTAAGAATAAGATAATATCTAATATATTGTTAAAGATCGCATGAATGTTATACGGAAAGGCCGTTAATGTTCCATTCAAGATTTTAGTCAAATTAATCACTAAAAAGCTTTCGGTTAAGGGGGTTTAGAATTTGAAATTTGGTTTACAAAGAAAATAAACCGGTTTCATATTACACACTTGTAATCTATTCAAAACGATATGACATTTAATATAATTTTACATGAAAAAGAATCAATAAATATATTTATATTAGTATGTACCCTAAGAATACAATATGTATGACTTCTGCAAACTTGAGTAAAATTTTAATCTGAGTACAAAGAGATATAATGTAGTAATAATGAATTTTATATGACACTTTTGTGGTATTTTTATGGTTTAGGTATGATGTACATGGGTGATGATGGATGAGAAGTGGCAGTAAATAAATTCTAAAACATATACGAGTGGTTAAGGGAAGACTCGATGTTTGGCTAAATAAAACAATTGAATTTATGAGGTTTTGTTTTAGTGTTAGCGTTGGTTTAGTTCATTGGCAATCTCTTGTAATTCTTTAGGAAAATTAAGGGGTATTTTCTTTTTGTAGTTTTCTTTTAATAGATTAGATACCATCTTCAACTCATTATATGAAGGTATTCATTCTCATTTCAATAATCGACACATCCTCTTTTTGTTTTCATATGATTTTTGTGTTTTATTCTTTTTCAACAAATTAGAGTTCTAATTTAAACGTCATGTTAGTTATCTTATACAGGTCTAACAGAGACTGGGATGATGGCTACAATCAAAAGAGATTCGTGAGTTATATGTGAATTTTTGTTTTGTTACTGATTTGTTTGCCTAATTGTTTGCTTAATTTTGATGTCTCAAATTTGAGGTGGTCTGGGTAACCCGACCAGATTAGAACAACCAACAAAACAAAGTTCTCTATGAAAAGCTCTCGCATTCTTAGCTAACAAATCAGAAATTCCATTTTGAGCTCGTGGGATATGATGAATCTCGAAGTCTGGGAAACATATGATCAACGTCTTAATTATCTCCAGTTCCGTTGAGAAACTAGGCCAAGCCCCAGGATCCTTAACCATCGCAATCAAGTCTTTGCAGTCCGTTCCAAAGCGCTGACATGACGAATATTGACGCATGTTCTCCATTACCCATCGTAGTACTTTTACTTCCGGATGAAGCACCGTTTCTCGCCTTCTTAGATTCCACATTCCCATAAGCTGATTCTTCCCAAAACTATCTTTCCACACCCATCCACATCCACTAAACTGAGTTGTAGAAGTCCATGAACTATCCACCAGACAAATATTCTCTAGGCTTATAACCTAAGATTCATTGTTACTATGCTCTTGTAGACAAGGATTAACCATCTCGTTTGCATTACACCAAGCCTGACATTCGCTCTCTACATATCTGACTAATTCTAGAGGATCTCAATCAATTCCTCTGAATAATTTATCCTTCCGAGCCTTCCAGATATACCAAATTATCCAAGAATAAGGATCCTTATCTAATTCTCGCTCCACAATACTATTCTTCCTCCAGAACAGATAATCCATATCGGCAAAAAATGTTTCCTCTTGGAAAGATGTTGGGCCTTGATGGTGTTGCTGATAATGGCTAGACTTGCGAGGAAGAAGGGCATTCAAAGATAGTATGTGTAACTATTTCAACTGGTTCTCCACATCTTGGACAATAATTATCGCATCGCATATTTATTTAGATTTTCCGTAACAGCCACATGACCCGTTAGCAGTTGCCACAAAAGGTGATGTATCTTCTGAGGTTCTTTTACTTTCCAAGCAAAGGCTTGGAGTTTAGTTATACTTGGCTGACATAGCTCTAATTCCTCCTCTTCCTTCAATAAGTTCCGAGCAACCCAGTATCTAGATTTGACAGTATACTGACAATTCGTTGTGTAATTCCAACAGAATGTGTCTCTACGATGTGTCGAGCTTATAGCCGTACTCCTTATGAGAGATATATCTTCTGGTGACACATAATGTTCCAGTAGGCCCACATCCCACTCTTTCGAGTCTTGATTAATGAGATCACTCACCCTCATATTTGGATGCACTATTAGAGCTGTGGATTGAGTCGGTCTAGTAGGTGACATAGGAATCCAAGGACCCTCCCACACCTAATCTCATAACCAGAATGAATTTTCTGTCTGATTCCTAGAAGCAGAAGACTTCAGGCCGATGAGATACTGGTCCAGACATATGTTGGATTGTTAACAAGAACTGATCGCAAAGGCGAACTCATCCTATGGTATCTCCTCCTTAACTCTCTAGCCACTAAAGAGTCAAGAAATTGGGTTAATGTTTATAGCTGTTTTGCTAGTAGATCCAAATTGAAATCATGAATCATACGAAAGCCAATCCCACCCTCCTCTTTTTGCAAACATAGTTTCTCCCATTTTGCCCAGTGAATTACTCTTTTTGCCGGGTTTAAACTCCACCAAAACTGTGCGATGGCACTTGCGAGTATTTCACAAATCTGCAATGGAAGAAAAAAGCATGACATCATATATGTTGGAAGAGCTAACAAAATAGATTTGATGAGGAATTCATTTCCTCCTTTTCAAAGCCATATTCTTGTCCATCCATTTACTTTGTTCCTTAATCTGTCTTTAAGAAATGCAAAGAGTTTGCATTTAGAACCGCTAATAGCTTCTTGTATGCCTAAATACATCCCCTTTCCTCCTTCATTCTGGATTCCTAGTCTATCCTTAATTTGTTGCCTCACATCCGGACCAATTCTCTTGCCAAAGAGCAGAGATGATTTATCAAAATTAATACATTGTCATGAGGCTTGTCCATATTTCCTGACCACTTTCATTACTTCTTCACATTCACGGGGTTCCGCCTTACAAAATAACATGCTATTATCAGAAACGAGAAGGTGGGATACCGACGGACACGCGGTGTAACACACATCCCTGTTATCTTTCTTTGATTATCTTCATGATTAAAAAGGCTAACTAACGCTTCCGTGCACATAATAAAAATGAAGACGAAGGATCTCCTTGATGTACACCTCTCTCCGGAGCAATATTACGTCTTGGATGCCCATTCGTAAGCACTTTGTACTTCACCGAATTTATACATCGCATTCCAGGCTCTCCAAGTTTTTGAAAAACCCATCTTCATCATAACTGCCTCAATGAATGGCCACTGCATCCTATCATACGCTTTTCTCATATCCGTTTAATGGCCATCCGTTTATTTTGTCGACTTGGCTTTGTTCTCAGGACATGGAACATTTCTTGTGCAATCATAATATTATCAGATATCTGCCTTCCAGCAATAAAAGCTTACTGGTTTTCAGATGTTCTGTCAGGTAGCGTATTTTTCAATATCTGGCATAAGACCTTCGTGATTATTTTGTAGCTAACATACATAAGCTGATGGGTTGGAATTTCCCCATCTCTGTCGGCTTGTCTATCTTTGGGATAAGGGATATGTTTGTATCATTTAGTCCACTTGCCATAGATCCATCGAAAAGGAAGCGATTAACCATATGAGTTAAATCCTCCTTTACTATATCCCAGAATTTCTGATAGAAAAGAGTTGTTATTCCATCTGGTCATGGTTCCTTTTCATGATGCATAGCAAAATTGCTAATTTGATCTCCCATTCAGTGACCGGAGCTGTACGATCAGCATTAATAGAATCGGTAATCGTTGTAGATACTTCAGATAGTGCATCCTCAATATCTTCAGGACTAGATGACTCAAAAAATTTGTCAAAAATAACTAATAACAATGGCTACAAGTCTTTCCTCATCCTGAACAACATTTCCATCAGCATCCGAAAGTTGTGTGATCCTATTCCTTGCTTTTCTTTCTTTTGTGAGGGAATGGAAAGATTTTGTATTGCTGTCTCCTTCACAAAGCCAAAAAATCCTACATATCTGATTCCAAAACATCTCTTCAGCCTTAAGAGTATCAAATAATTATTTTAAAGCTGCTACTATTTCCTCAGTCGTGGCATCATCATTTGAATACAATTCCTCCACCCTAGCCTTAAGTTCCTCCACACATTTTTCTGAGTTCAAATTATGTTGTCTCCTCTAGTCGCTTAGGGCTCTACGACATCTCGATATATGCTGTTTGTAAATTGCAATGTCGGTGAACGTATTGATTGACTATAATTAAAGTTTGAAGGAAAACTTTAATTTGTGATATAGAACAAAGGATCAACCCACCGATCGTCATTGCGTGAGAGATACGCCAATGGAAAAATTTCTGAGAATGTAGATCAACGCTTGAGCCACCAATATTGTCTGAAAGTCCCCCTTGTGATGCTGAAAATGGAGCCGTGGTCGTCGAGAATGGAGATCGCCATCAACAGAACTCAGATCTGGAAGTCGCCCTCATGTTCGCCTCTTCTATTTTTCATTTTTTGCTCTGTTTAATTGTGTTGTCATGTTAAATTAAATTTCATGTCTGATGGTAACCACATTTACGTAGTGATAAGTGTGCATCCAGATAACAAGAAATCAAAGGAGGTTATAGCTCATACAAGAAATAAAAAGTTTAAAGAATGGAAGCAATGTAATTGATCACCTCGATAACTTTCATGTAACTTAAATTTTTATTTTCAGAATTCATGGTTTCTTTTGGTGTAACGTTTTCTCACTTTGATTCGTGCTTTGTGATCTCACATGTTTATCTGGACCAAAGCAAGGAACAGATATGGCCGAAAATAGGTGCAGTTTTTATCGGAGTTTTGATGTTTCTTATCTTTTTGCATCGAGTTTTATCAACATCGAGTTTTATCATAGCTAACTATAATTTTTTTTTCCATATGCTGTTTTCTTTATTTTAATTCAGCTTTAGGTATGTATTTTGATCTCAATTTTGATCTTGAAAAATAATATTTTGGATATTTATAATTGCATCGTTAACAATAATGTGAAAGTATATACATGTGATTTATTCTTTCTGGATTTTTTTTGCTATAATTTCTATATTTTTTTTTAATTTTTTTTAATCTAATATATTAAAAGAAAAGTACAAAAAAATAAATAAGCCTTAGTTTTCCTCAAAAATTATAATCGAATGTCATTGCAATTAAAATAGTGTAGTTTTATTCTTATATAGGCTTGGATATAAGTTTAATATCCCCTAATTTTAAATCAAAACCAAATTGCCCAAAATCAAAATGCCTAATTCAATTTAAAAAAATAGCATTTGTTAATAAATTTTTTTAGAACTCTTATTTTTGTGTGATTGTTTTTTAATTAGTTGCTGTCTAAATATTTTTTTTTAAATATCTATAAAATCTAATTTTAAATTATAGTTTCAATCAAAAAAATTATAGTATAATTTAATAAAACACAAAAAATCTTAAGAAGATATTTAAATATTTTACAATTAATTGTTTACTTTACCAAGTAAAAAAAGGTACACAATCAAAGATTTTAATATAAAAAATACAACTTGATAGTTAGAAAAAGACACTAAACAAAATGAACAAGATACACCGGCATCAGAAACTCAATAACCTATAAAACATAAATATGAATTTTTTTGACAACTAATAGCATATATTTATACACAACATACATCCGTGCAAACAAGCGGATCAAAAACTAGTAACAATTAAAGGTAAAGAAATATAGCTATTTAAAAGTTGTTTAGTTAAATGCAAAAAGAAATTAATAGAACTAATTTCCAAAATATATTCATACTAGATATTTAATACTTGAGTATCTTTTGTATCATATCTATTTTCGGATTGAAAATTAACCTCACAGTTAATGATCGTAAAATATTCTACACAGATCAATAATATTTCCATTTTAAATATAGTTTCCCAAAAAAATTAATAAAGGCAAAATAATTCTCTTAAATATATTCCTATCTTAATAGTAAATCCAAAACATATTATACAATAGATATTTTATTTAAAAGTAGAAAATATATTATATTCCAAATCTACTTAAATCGCTGGGGTGTGTGTTTTTAGAAATAATTATAAATTTATATACATTTCTTAAATATACTATAATCTTAAAATTATATCCAAAACATATCTTACATTAGATATTTTTATTTAAAAAGAAGTGATAATATAAAATACTCTATATTCTAAACCTACTTAAATCGTAGATACAAGTGCAGATCTATTTTATGTGGGGCAAGTACGAGTTGGTTGAAATTGAATTGTGGATATTTGCCAACCCGTAAAATAAAAAACAAATTCTGTAAAAAAATTTTTTTAAAAAGATACTGATTTATGATAAAATAAGAAAATAATTAATAATTATAAATAATATAAATTTTTAATTATAAATATATTTTATATTATTTTTTGAAAAAAATAAAATAATTATCTTTGGGTCCCTGATAAATTAGGCGGAGCAGCTGCAGGTGTAATATTTTCTTCTTACGGGTCATGCATGTCAAAGTTTTGAGTCAAAAAAATATTTTAACCCACCGTAGAGCGGGTTGGACAAGGCGGGTTTGACGGGGCGGGTTTAACCTGCTTTTCAGCACTAACGTTCTATAACTTTTTTTGGTAAAGGAGAGGGGAGATAAAGTCCCCCCAATTTTATTAAAATGAAAACGTACTACAAACGGACTCGTCTCGGGCACGACATGCCTCTAACATCCTCCGACAAAAGCAAAAGAACACTTGCAGGACAAGAATCTAACAACCCAAACCCTAATGGTAATGAAAAAGCATAGTTCGCCAATCCGTCGGCAAGACGATTAGCTTCCATATACACATGTGATACACGGACTATCCAGTCCCTCGAAAGAAAGTCATAGCACAAACGTACTAGGAAGGACAAAGGGTGCGTCTCACTAATTCCCTTCGTCAAAAATCCAACCATCATCTCCGAATCTCTCTCAAGCTCAACTTGTGGAATCTTCTTCCCCCAAGCGATAACCAAACCGTAATATACGCCCCATAACTCCGCAAGAGGTGCGGAGCACGAACCGATATCAACAGCAAAACCCTGGATTCAGCTCCCGTCCATGTTCCGAAGTACACCTCCAGCCGTTGCTATCCCTGGAGTCCCCTGCGACGCCCCGTCAGTATTCAATTTGACCCAGCCCACATTCGGAGGAGTCCATGCAATATGCCGCACCACCCTTAGCACCTCACGAGATTGGCCTTCTATCTTAGAGTAAGCTTGACATACCTCTCTGCTCAAGTCTTTGATAAAACGTACTGGATCTCTACATTTTCGATTCTAACCAAAGACATTCCCACATCTCCATTTCCACACCCACCTTACTCCCATGCCAAATACGGTCGTCCAAGGGACATCATCAATAGAGCTAGTATCCTTCAGATTCCCATAAACCCACTCCAGTAATGGTCTTGTAAAGAATTTCCGACGTTTTCTATTTGGGACTAGACGATCCCAAATCCCCGACATTGCAGGACAGTCCCGTAAAATGTGCAGGATAGTCTCCTCCCCACCTTTACATACTTGACAGATGCTCGACTCACATAAATGACTTCCTCCTTCTTTCCGAGTTTGTCATTAGAACTTGGTTAACTCCTAGCCACAGAAATACTCTAACTCACTCTGGGACATGCATTCTCCATACCTTCGTGAACAAGCTTTCCATATTCATTCTTGGTGTGGAGTCCCAAGTCAATCTTGAGTAAGCTGATTTGACTGAGAACTTCCCATCATTACTTAGCCCCCAAGACAGCCGGTCCCTTGCGCCTGTGAAATTATCCACCACTCTTGACGTCAACTGCCTAGTGATCTCCGGTGGAATATATGGAGTAATACTGTCTATAACCCATCCAGCACCCTCCTTCCATAAATCGTTGACTTTTGCTTCCCTAAGTCGTTGTGGGACTGTGAGCGTACTTAGATGCAGTAGCCGTTCTTCCGTCAACCATTTATCATGCCAAAAATGAATCGTCGTTCCGTCACCCACCACCCAGCTTATTCCTGGAAAAACTACTTCTCTTAGACCCACACTCACGCTCCGCCAAGTAGAGGACCAATGACTCTTCGCGATAGCCCAACTCGGATCCTGTGCAGTTCCCACTTTATATTTTCCTCTACTAACTTGCGCCCATAAGCTCTTATCATCTTGCATAATCCACCAACCAATCTTTGACAACAAAGCTTTATTCATATTTTACGCCTTTCGAATCCCGAGCCCTCCTTCTCTCTTTGGTAAAAAGATTTTACTCCAAGCTAAGAGATGTTGCTTCTTCTTCTCACCCGAGCTTCCCCACACAAAGTTCCTCGCGATTTTATCCAGTCTCGTCAATGTCGACTTCGGAAAAAGGATCGTACTTATGGTATGAACTGGTATCGATGAGAGGACTTATTTTGTCAAGGTGACTCGTCCTGCCAAGCTTAAAACACGCCCCTTCCATCACGACAATCGTGAGGAAACTCGCTCTACCACTTCTCCAGACGTATCCTTGTTAATTCTTTTCTGCAGGATAGGCATCCCCAAGTACTTACCTAGATCTTTAGTTGCTCTTATACCACTTTCCTCTTCTGATGCGTGTGCATAACTCCCGGCTCACATTCTCAGAAAAATAAATTTTGGATTTCTCCAAACTTACTCTGTCCTGAAGCCACACAGAAAGATTCCAATACCTCCGTGATCACCTTAATCTGGTCCAACAATGCCTCAGCAAACAATATTAAATCGTCTGCAAAACATATATGGGACAGCTTAGGTTCTCCACGGGAGAGGCAGATGGGTTTCCATTTCCTCGACTCAATAGCTCTATCAATTTGGTGACATAACCTCTCAAGGCATAGCACAAAAAGATAAGGTGACAATGGATCCCCTTGTCGAAGTCCTCGCTCTGGTTTAAAAGCTTTTGTCTTCTCTCCGTTCTACAACATATTCATAGAAGGACCAGTAACGCACGTCATGATCTGTTTAACCCACGTCTCCGGTAGTCTTGCAGCCAATAGAGTGTCTTCGAGAAAATCCCATCGTATCCGGTCATATGCTTTTTCTAAGTCCAATTTCAGTAACATCCATCCTTTCCTCCCCTTCTTCCTGCGCATAGAATGGACTGCTTCCTGGACGATGACGATGTTATCAGTACTTAGCCTGCCTGGTATAAAACTCGCCTGTGCTGGACCTATCAACTGTGGTATCACATGCTTCAATCTCAGTACCATAGCTTTGGTTATGATCTTGAATAACACATTGCAAAGACTAATAGGGCGAAACTGTGTGATTTTCTCCGGCTTGGCCACTTTCCCGATTAGAACAACCAAGGCATCATTCAACTCCTCCGGTAATACTCATGTGGTAAAGAAGTCTAGCACAAATTTGCACACTGATGAGCCCACAACATCCCAACACTCTTGAAAAAACACAGGTTGAAACCCATCCGGCCCAGGAGCCTTATATTTTCCCATACTTCTTATGGATATCTCAACTTCAGTCGCTGTAAACTCCTTCCGAAGCCCCACCAGTTCAGCCTCCGATAACGGCACAAAACCAATAGACGGTATCTTGTGCACTACGGGATCCACATCGGCGAGGGAATAAAGGTGCTTATAGTATGCTATTGCCAGCGCTTCGAGTTCCTCCCCATTCGATATCCAGTGTCCGTTGTCATCCTTGAGCATCTCAACCCTATTCCTTCGTCGTCTAATGATTGTAGACGTGTGAAAAAATTTAGTGTTTCGTTCTCCATGTACTATCCACTTCTCTCTAGATTTCTGATACCAGAGCATCTCCTCCTGTTCCAGAATAACATCAAATTCCTTAAGCAGCTCTTCCTCTCTTCCCAACAAGACGTCAGTGCTCTGTATCTCAATTTGGTCCTGGGTTTTCTTGATCTCCTGTATGATTAGTTCTTTCTTTTTCAGAACATCACCAAACACCTCTTTATTCCACTTCCTCAGTTGATCACGTAACCTCTGCAACGCCACCTTCGTCGATAGGTCATTATTCCAGGAAGAAACCAACAAGTCTTTAAAACTTTCATGCTTTAGCCAAGCCGCTTCGAAACGGACGCCTCTTTTGATCTCCTCTTACAGCCGGGGATAACTGCACATACAAGGGAGCATGATCCGACGATAAGAAGGGGAGATGATTCACCTTCGCCTCTTGCCATTTCAATCTCATAGCCGCACAACAGAAGACTCTGTCTAGGCGCCAAGTAAAACTATTCCCAGTAAAGCCCATGTCAATCCGAGATAAGTCATTAATCCATGAGCCAAACGCTAAGGAATCCGGAGACAGGCCTCCACTTCCACCTGTTCTTTCATCGGTACGTACGATCGTATTAAAGTCCCCTCCAATGAGCAGAGGTTCATTAATCGCTTGTACTATACTCCGCAGCTCATCCCAAAGGCCACTACGCCTGCTGGCCGATGGGGCTGCATACACCACCACTAGATGAGATACATCCAAGTCCTTCGTCACCTTGGCGTGAATGTATTGCTCAGCTGTTTTCACTATCTCCACTGTTCCAACATCTGATTTCCATAAAAGCAAGATACCTCAACTCTGCCCCACCGCATCAACTCGAGCAGAGTTATCAAAGCCTAGCCCGTGGCATATTCGTTGTGCTCTATCTCCACTTGCATGAGTTTCGAATAGAGCTAACACATCCGAATCAAACTTCTTCAAGATATATCGAATCGCACGTCGAAAGTTGGGTTTATTCGCCCCCAGCAATTCCATAATAAGCAATTCATCATTACTCTAATGATCTTGATAAGAACTACCGGGGCGAACCGTTAAGCCCTCCCCTTCTCAGCCTCATTCTCCAACGAGACAACAGCCATGTCTTCATATTCTCGCCGGTTATCCTCTGAACCCAACTGGTTCCTTTCAATCTCATCACTCGGACGTGGTTGGACTTGTTCCATCGATGGACTACCCGTACTAGTATTTCCGAAGACACCACCAGCACGACACAATCCATCCTGTTCAACCCGAAGCCTCTTTCCTGAGACCGACATCTGCGTTTCTTCCCTTGTTGGACCAAAGATCAGTCCCCTCATGGGCCTCTGGTTTTTCTTTTTACTACTGGGCCCCGTTCTATCCATGGGCTTATGCTGTCCTCCACTCCTCCCTCCTAGGCCTTTCAAAGAGAGGGCTTTCCCTCCATCTAAACTATTATTATTACCTTGAGCGCCACTCTTTTCTTTTTGAACCTTACTCGAATTCAGGAAATTCTCCTTATTCTCGTTAGACAAATCCTGAACTTCTGACATTAATTCAATATCCAGATTCTCCGCCAAACTACCAAAACTGTTTGATATCGTAATATTCTCCGTATCTTTACTTCTCAAGATTCTCACTGGATTTGTCCTCGAATTGCCCCTGGCACTTCCAGCCGTAAACACGAGCGCCCGATTCTCCTTCTCCAGTCGCTGGTTTAATCTCCCTACTTCGGTGAATTCACTTTCCATCGATATCTCATGACTCCCGTTGCCGCCAGCCTTGGAATTAAAATCCTCAGTCACATGTTTCTCCACACGAACAACCTCCAACCTCTTCATCGTAGAACCAGTAACTTGCTCCTCCAACACTCTACGAGGACAAGTAGAGCCTGTATGCCCAAACATCCCACAAGTTGGACAAATATTTGTCAATCCTTCATAAGATACAAAGTAGCGATCCTCATTGATCTGAACTGTTCCTTTTAAGGGACTCTTCAAATTCACTTCCACGCATATACGAGCAAAACGAGCCCTCTCAAGATTTAACAGAGTCATATCCACTTTCAATAGAGTCCCAAAACCTTTGGCAATATTCCAAAGAATCGCCCTATGATAGAAATTCAATGGAATATTTGCCGGTCGGATCCATACTGGGGTTGTCTCAATCTCATCTGTCATCGGATCGTAATATGGTGTCCACGCTTGCACCATTAGATGGCTACCAAAAGCTCTCCAAGGGCCCCCAGTTAACGCTGCTATGTATTCCTCCTCCAGCTCAAATCTCACCATAAAAAAGTGTCGAGCTAAATCCAAAACAGTCATTCCTCCCTTCGGTTTCCACATCTCCTTTAGCCGCTTGGCTAGTACTGAGATCGCGACACTACGTCCCAACACCTTCACGATCATACACTACTTCCACAAACGATTCATCGCCCTAAGCACCTCCGATTCAATCGTTATCACCGGCTCCCCATCTAGTCCATCCGGAAAGTCCAACCGCATCCTCTCATCCACAAACTCATCGTTCACTAAATCCTCCGGTCTCAATCTTCCACCCGCACCCCTACCAGCAACCTTCTGCGCATACGACATCCCCTGATCTGGAGGGTCCCCTGGTGGCCGATCCTTGTCCCCCACGTCAGTCATCGCCGCATCTTTCTCTCCCATTAGGTCAAAGTTTTTACTAACGTTCTATAACTTAGAACTCCATATGATATCCTAAATTTTTAGTAAAATTGAATAATATATATATACACATAAAATTACAAATATTATATATTTTTATATATAATTTGGAAATGAAAAATACTAAAAGAGAAGATTCAAAATCTATAGACTTTGTTTACATAAAAGTGTTTAAATTGATAGCATATTAGTAAATACTAAACTATTAACATTTCAATATAATATATCTGCAATGTAGCTATTTGTAAAAAAAAATGAACATTTACAATGGAAAACAAATAAAAGTTTATAACAAAAATAATACTAATACCGCGATAAAATTTTCTAACAAAATCATGAAGTATCTAAAATATATAATATTCACATGGAAAAAAATATCATTCTTGCAAAAACCAACATTCGCGTAAGAGCGCGGATCTATCTCTAGTATGTTATTAATAATGAATAATAATATTATCATATCAATAAATTTTGATTTTTTTATCCCTTTTATATTATTTTAGAAACATGTTACAAAACTAATCTTAGGCTCATGTGTTATAACAACATTGTCATTTCCTAGATTGCATCACCATATTGACTCTCATCCCCTTTAACCAAAAACCCTTATGTTACTAGATTAATTACATATAATGACATTGTCTATTAACATAAATATATTATATGTCTTATAAAATACTATACAAACATCCCACTTAATATATTAGTAACCTTTCATCTTATGCAAACGGATGATACTCGTGTGATATGTTTGTGTACTTCAAAACAAATCTATTATGTATTATATTACTATTGAACATATGTTTAGCCTAAGTATATTTACGTATACGTTTTGGTAAATACGTACTTTGTATAAAATATAACTATATATATATATATATATATATCAAAGACTTATATTACTATATGCTTTGTATAAAATATATATATCAATGATTTATATTACTATATGCTTTGTATAAAATATTATATAATCATATAAAATTATAAAATAAGTTATGGTCATTGACATAAAATAATTGATTTCACATGTTTTAAAATTCCTTATTTTGAACTATTTTTATATTTATTCTTTGTTCTCCTTATACAAATTAATTGATTTCCAGCAATTATTTTATATTTTTCTATATCTATTATATTTTTTATAATAATTTTATCAGTTTATTAAAAATATTATTTTCAGACTTTCATAAATCAATTCATCCGTTTTGGGTCCTCGCAATATTGGCATACACGAATTTTTTTTTAAAGAAATTATTTATTGGTTTGTTAATGTTTTGAATCAATCAACGTTAGAATTATTCAACATTATAATCTTTCCTTATATTTCAAAATTCTGGTGTAACTAAGGAAATCAATTCATCATATTAAATTTTTTGATTTATTCAAAATCATTGACTAATTGATTCAATTAAGATGGTTAAGTCCGGAAAATTTTATTATCAGAAAATTTAATGTGAAAGTTTATGAATAAAATTGGGAAGGAGAATATGGAGCATTTAATTTTGAGGATAATTACGAAAAACATTTTGGCCTTGCTTTAATTATTATCATTATAATTCTATTAAATTAAATAATTATTCAAACCTATGTTTTGTTTTTTCTATATTCTTAATAAATTTAAAGAAATTTTTGCTTAATTTTATAGGAATTTATGTTTCATATAATATACTTCAATTCGTCTATCTAATTACACAAAAAAATCAAAAAAAAAACATATAAGATTACATTATATAAACAAATGCACCTATAGATATTAAATTATAATTTTTTAATTCGCTCACTTCGCGCAGGGCGCGGGTGATGCGGGTTATCACCTAGTTATCTTTATTTCATATTTTCTATGGACATAATAAAAGATGACGAAATAGCAACTGGACATTCGGGTTCACTAGCGTTAATGACGACAGTTCACAACTCTGTGATAGGTTTGTTTTCTAATCTCATAATCTTCATAAAAACATATTCATTATTACATTTTGGTTTGCTTTGTGGCTATTCATAATCTTCTGATAAATGAGATTAAATGAGTATAGCAAAAGAAAATAAAAACATGTTTAAAGTTATTTAGCCAAGTTCAATGTTTTCTTCTTCTTGACTTATATCTTCTTCTTTTTTCCGCATGATTCACAATTTCACATTAAAAATGCGAGTGCATTATCTCCTCTCTAAAGAGCTTAGTTCAAAACATCAGACCTTATAATTTGGAATTAAAATGTGAGTATCTTGACACTTGTATTCAGTAACCAAAAAATATGTTTTAATCTTTTTCTGCTATATGTTTTTTTGTTTATTATGGTTATAGAGCAGAAGAAAAGCGCAGTCATGATCTTAATTATTATTGAGAAATTTGAATATGGTATAGTTGCAAGAATTTTTCCATAGTTTTAATTTTATACCACAACTATTTATATTTATTTTCAGATTTAACACATGTCTAATCCAAATTTGATTCAGAATATTATTTTGGAATTTACAATAGAATTGTATATCAAACAATATTGTGCCCATGCATACCATGGGCCATAAACCTAGTTAAAAATAAAAAAATTCATAATACCCTCTTTAAAATTACAAGATTATTAAAAAAATATATATCATCATTGACAATAACAATTCCAAATATATTGCTGATAATGATGGTGGCTTCTCAAATAATCATTAACAATGACCTTTTTGAGCAATCTATAATGATAGTTTCTAATATTATCGTTAAAAACTTTGACAGTATCTACCCTTTTAAAAAACCTTTGACATCATTATTGACATATTTACCATCATTTTTAACGATGATGTTGGAAACTAACACTAGAGATACGTAAAGAACTTTATTTTAATGGTTATGTGATAAACAACCATCGTCATCAGTCATATGTTTAAAAAATTTATTGTCGACGATGATAAGTTTGTTATAAGAAAATGTAATAATGTAAAAAAAAAACTATTTGGAATATCCTATTTTTTTGGACTTTTGTCTTTTTCATCAAGTTTTGTTAATTTTTCTGCATTTTCATTTAATTTTTTATATTTAAATTTAATATTCTTTATTTTCCATTTTTATTTGATTTCATATATTTTAATTTAATTTATATTTTATTAATTTTATTTAATTTTATGATTTTTTCTTTAATTTTATGAATTTATTTTTATTTCCTGAATATGTAATTCATTTCTGAATTTTTGTTTTGGTATTCTTATTTATATTTAGTACGACTCATTCGGGTATCGGTTTTTCAGGTTTTTGAAAAATGGTCCCATTCAAATATTACAAAAATCGGACCGGGTTCGAGTCGGGTCGTCCCGGTTCCGGGTGGGTTTGGATTTTAACCAAAGTACACGATTATATTCGGGTATTTTATATCTAAGCTACTAAAACTTATCTAAAAATAGCTAAAATCCCATAAATACTCAATATATATGGTTCAATGTTTTTTTGTTTGTTAGAAAGTAACCATAGATACAATGTTATTTGAGTATTTTATATCCAAAACATCAATTTCTAGCTATAAATATCCAAAATAATTAATATATTTGATATATAATTTGAATTTTAGGTATTACTATTAGTAAACGTGTAATTATAAAAATTATTTTCATATATATTTATATGTTTTGATATGTTCGGATATTCATTCTGTTCTCGGTACGGGTCGGATTTGGTTTCGGTTTTTGGGTTTTGAAAAAGAACCCTTTTGGATATTTAGGCCATACCCAACCGGGTTCGGTACCCTTATTTTTGGGTCGGTATCGGGTCAGTACTTCGGGTACGGATGTGGGAACCGAAATACACACTGTCGATTTTCCGTCAAATATGGAAACTTAGGAAGAAACCCTAATTTTCCCGAGGTCCTGGATCTCTGCGGAAATCACTAAAACAAACGAAATTAACAGAAATGGATGAATAACGAAGAACAGAGAATAAAGAATTTGTATGAAAGCTTTTATTAAGTAAGAAATCGACAACTGTTACAAAGAGAATTGAAGAACTTAGACGTCGAAACGTTCTAAGGATCTAGATTGCTATTCTAAACGCTAAGTTCTAAATTCCTAAGCTAACAGCCGCCTTTTTAGGTCTGATTTTCGTCCCCCTCCTCTTCCCTATGCTTCTGGCTTATATACTCCTTTCCTAGGCGACTCAATCTTTCCATTTTGCCCGGATTCGAGTTTATCGGGAAACTTCCATTTATCTCCATCCTTTCTTTCTTCCCGCGGAAATCTTCTATTTATCTTCAAACTTGCCTTTTATCTTCAAGCTTGGCATTTATTTCCATTCTGCGAGTAAACCGTCAAAACTTTATCTTATCTATGGGTCAGATTCTGTCGAGATCGCGGGATGGCCTTTTATCGCGTTTTAGGACCTTCCGGGCCGTTTTGCGATAAATCCGTTTCTCAACTTTGTACGGAATCGTTTCCTGATTCAGTGTCGTTTTAGTAAAATTCCTCGAGTTAATCGTATAAATCGGTAACGGTTAAACAAGACACCGAACATCGCCTAAACTATACGATTTATCTGATATTTTTCGTTAAAATCGTAAAAAACGTATTTTTAATAAAAACGTCGAGTAAATCGTAAAAGACGGAAATGATTAATCGAGAAACAAACGTAGCTAAACATCACCTCGAGGAATTTACTAAAAACGACATTGAATCAGGAAACGATTCCGTACAAGGTCGAAAAACGGATTTATCGCAAAACGGCCCGGAAGGTCCTAAAACGTGATAAAAGCCCATCCCGCGATCTCGACAGAATCTAACCCGTAGATACGATAAAGTTTTGACGGTTTACTCGCAGAAGGGAAATAAATGCCAAGCTTGAAGATAAAAGGCAAGTATGAAGATAAATAAAAGATTTCCGCGGGAAGAAAGAAAGGATGGAGATAAATGGAAGTTTCCCGATAGACTCGAATCCGGGCAAAATGGAAAGATTGAGTCGCCTGGGAAAAGAGTATATAAGCCAGAAGCTTAGGGAAGAGGAGGGGGACGAAAATCAGACCTAAAAAGGCGGCTGTTAGCTTAGGAATTTAGGACATAGCATTTTGAATAGCAATCCTGTTCCTTAGAACGTTTCGACGTCTAAGTTCTTCGATTCTCTTTGTAGCAGTTGTCAATTTCTTACTTAATAAAAGTTTTCATACAAATTCTTTATTCTCTGTTCTTCGTTATTCATCCATATTCTGTTAATTTCGTTTGTTTTAGTGATTTCCGCTGAGATCCAGGACCTCGGGAAAATTAGGGTTTCTTCCTAAGTTTCCATATTTGACGGAAAATCGACAGTGTGGATTTCGGTTCCCACAGTTTGGCGCTAGAAGGAGGGGGGTCGGATTCTCTTACACAATAATCGCTAGAACGAACCAGAAAAGACGTGCCTAATCTTAATGGCGACGTCATCTCGTTCGAGAAAAGAGTAACGATCGATTCGATCAAACCTCTCAACGATCTTCTCGTTATTGAGCTGACGATCCAGAATATGGATGTCGCGAGGATATTAGTCGATACCGGAAGCTCGGCTAATATCATCTTCAAAAATACTCTCGAGAAAATGGAAATCGATCTATCTGAATTCGCGGAAAACGTAAGCCCGCTAGTAGGACTCTCGGGAGAGATCACCATGACCCTCGGAACGATCAACCTGAAAGTTCGCGCCGGGAGCATAGTGAAAAACGTCGAATTCGAAGTCGTCAATCGACCTATGTCTTACAACGCAATCGTAGGGACACCGTGGTTAAATTCGATGCAAGCGATTCCGTCGACATACCACATGTGTCTCAAGTTCCTGACTCCGTGCGGGATCGAGACAATATGGGGAAATCAGAGGACTTCGCAAGTTTGCTATGCCGCGGATTTAAAACGAGAAAATCTTCCAGTCGATATCTCCTCCAAAAAGAAAAAGAAGTCGACGTCTCTCGACAACGCCCCGGAGCAAGACAAAACGAAACTCTTCTGGCAGTTGCGAGCGGGCGAGGCTTTGGAAGGTAAACGCGAGCCAACCTGCGAACCTGTCATCTCAGTGTGCATCGACGAGAATTTTCCAGAACGCTGCGTCGAAATCGGTTGCGAACCTGAGCGAAACCTTGAATTCTGATATACGGAAAGGCTTAAGAGAATTGATTTGACTACCTATGTCACCAAAGTGCACTTACCTTTTCGGGAGCACATCCAGAGAGAACTCCAGAGTTAAGCGTGCTTGAGCTGGAGTAGTTAAAGGATGGGTGACCTATCGGGAAGTGATTTGCGATACCGTGTAAGTGAGGCCAAAGCACGGGGAAAGGTC
>CAKOAT010986265.1:5614-83761 GCA_932364175.1 Eruca vesicaria subsp. sativa | reverse complement strand
CTAGTTCGGGATTTAAGGAATAGCCCTCACCTTTTCTAAGATCAAGAACCAAGACGGATTGAAGAATAAACGAGATGACTTGAACACCAAGGTACCTAGAGTTTCACACCCGGTCTCAGCTTCTCACCATCATCACGTGAGGACCATAACAAGGATCCACATGTATAAAAGATAAAAAAATAACCATGACATAAGTTCACGGTTGACAACAAAGGTGGCAAGTGATTAAACAAATGGAAGAGAGGAAACTTGGTTCACAAGTAATAGGTACCTATTACCCTAGATCTCACGTATCTCCTTGCTTAAGGACACAACACCATCTCCGACAACACGGCAACGTCTCCGGTGACAAGGCTACACCATCGGTGGTCAGCAAAACATGGCGGTGCAGATCAGCGATTGATCACGTTGAGACGGTAGCTTCTCGGCTTCGCCTTCTCTTCTCTTCTCCTCTCATCACGTTCTCTGTGACACTGTTCTGCTACATGCACCACCATGACGGTATAGAACGAGGCGTGATGATAGGGCGGCTACTTCGGTGGTGGTGATCCGTTAGTGATGACCGGAGACGACAAATGAAAAGAAGGCCTCTTCTTTAACACACGATCACATAAATCATGAGGAGAGGAAGAAATAATAATAGAGGAGGAAGAAGAAGAAGAACGTAAAAGAAGGTATGGAGAGAGGTAAGTAAATCAATGGAGGCGGTTCACGTCTTTAGGTTTTAAAAAGATACACTAATATAATTAGGTATAGGAACATATATATATATGACTACCATAAAAGAAAATAGGGCTCGGTTTTATTTTTATTTTTAAAGATAATTTTAATTTGAAATAAATCAATACCAGTTTAAAGAACAGCCGGGTCACGGTCGTTACAATTCTTCCCCACTTAACCGGAATTCGTCCCGAATTCAAAGAAGAAACGTGGGAGAACATCAACGGTATCAAAGGAAATAAGAACACAAAATGAGAAACAAAAGAGGTGACCCGAAATTTGGTCTTCTCCAAAAAAAAGGCAAAATGCTAATAACTAACTGGATGATAATAGATAGAAGGATTTCAAACCATTTTTTTTTTAAATACCCAGTCCCAAAACATGTTGAAACCGTTGCAAACCAAGTCCCATAAATCGCCATCCCGGGTCAGAGCCGGGACGGAACCCCGCTCTGATACCAAATTGTAACACCCGCATTTTCCAAAATAATAAAATAAATAATAATGTCTGAAATCTCCATTTATTAAATCGCATAAATCATCTCCAAACTTCATAAATCCAAATAACATAATAAATCTCAAAATAACGATAAAAATAAGTCTGAAAATAAATGAATAAAACTCCCAAAAGCACCAGTCCGAAATGATCACTCCTGATCGTCANTAAACCACAAACCACTGACTCAGTACATAGCACTACGACTATGTAGGCCTAGCTCTAGCATGAGACAAACACCGTGTCTATTACACCTCACAGAACAAACATATGCCTAGAGCACCATACAACAACAATCAATGCGATGATAGTACATAGCTAATCTCTGCACCCCGCAATCTCCTCATAGGGATATACATATATAACTTTACAGGCGTCGCTAGTACGGTAGTCCACTCCGTACCCCCGCAATCTCTACGGCGCGCTAGTACAAACGTCTATGTACCCCGCAATCTCCACACAAGGCGGCTCTAGCACAGACGTCTATGTGCCCCCGCAATCTCCTCAAACAAGGCGTCGCTAGTACAGACGTCTCTGCACCCCCGCAATCTCTCACACATGGACTCGTATATATATACATATATATAGCATTCTTAACATCAATCATATCATACAACCGTTGAATCCTCTATTATCCTATGTCCGGTTTAACAATCAATAATAATAAATAACTAAACAAGACTCAAATAGACTCGATTCACAGAGACGGAACATGTTTCGAAACTAAACTTTTCATAATAGTAGTACTAAACTAGTTCGGGATTTAAGGAATAGCCCTCACCTTTTCTAAGATCAAGAACCAAGACGGATTGAAGAATAAACGAGATGACTTGAACACCAAGGTACCTAGAGTTTCACACCCGGTCTCAGCTNAATAGTAGTACTAAACTAGTTCGGGATTTAAGGAATAGCCCTCACCTTTTCTAAGATCAAGAACCAAGACGGATTGAAGAATAAACGAGATGACTTGAACACCAAGGTACCTAGAGTTTCACACCCGGTCTCAGCTTCTCACCATCATCACGTGAGGACCATAACAAGGATCCACATGTATAAAAGATAAAAAAATAACAATGACATAAGTTCACGGTTGACAACAAAGGTGGCAAGTGATTAAACAAATGGAAGAGAGGAAACTTGGTTCACAAGTAATAGGTACCTATTACCCTAGATCTCACGTATCTCCTTGCTTAAGGACACAACACCATCTCCGACAACACGGCAACGTCTCCGGTGACAAGGCTACACCATCGGTGGTCAGCAAAACATGGCGGTGCAGATCAGCGATTGATCACGTTGAGACGGTAGCTTCTCGGCTTCGCCTTCTCTTCTCTTCTCCTCTCATCACGTTCTCTGTGACACTGTTCTGCTACATGCACCACCATGACGGTATAGAACGAGGCGTGATGATAGGGCGGCTACGTCGGTGGTGGTGATCCGTTAGTGATGACCGGAGACGACAAATGAAAAGAAGGCCTCTTCTTTAACACACGATCACATAAATCATGAAGAGAGGAAGAAATAATAATAGAGGAGGAAGAAGAAGAAGAACGTAAAAGAAGGTATGGAGAGAGGTAAGTAAATCAATAGAGGCGGCTCACGTCTTTAGGTTTTAAAAAGATACACTAATATAATTAGGTATAGGAACATATATATATGACTACCATAAAAGAAAATAGGGCTCGGTTTTATTTTTATTTTTAAAGATAATTTTAATTTGAAATAAATCAATACCAGTTTAAAGAACAGCCGGGTCACGGTCGTTACTGTAAACGCGAGCAAACCTGCGAACCTGTCATCTCAGTGTGCATCGACGAGAATTTTCCAGAACGCTGCGTCGAAATCGGTTGCGAACCTGAGCGAAACCTTGAAAATCGAACTCCTGACATGTCTTTAGCGAAACTCGAACACGTTCGCTTGGACTGCGGAAGATATGCCGGTAATCGACATCAGCATCACATGTCACGAACTTAACGTTGACCCAACATCCAAACCCGTCAAACAAAAAAGACGAAAACTGGGGCCAGAACGCGCCGAAGCGGTCAACAGCGAAGTCGACAGACTCCTCAAAGTAGGATCTATCACGGAAGTTCGATATCTTGATTGGCTCGCCAATCCCGTCGTCGGAAAGAAGAAGAACGAAAAATGGCGAGTCTGCGTCGATTTCACCGATCTCAATAAAGCATGTCCAAAAGATAGCTATCCGCTGCCACACATCGATCGTTTTGTCGAGGCAACCGCTGGAAACAAACTTTTATCTTTCATGGACGCCTTCTCATGATACAATCAAATCATGATGAACCATGACGATCGGGAAAAACCGCATTCATAGCTGATCGCGGAACTTATTGCTATAAAGTGATGCCTTTCGGCCTTAAGAACGCCGGTGCGACTTACCAACGACTCGTCAATCGCATGTTCGCCGAACAACTCGGAAAAACGATGGAAGTATACATCGACGATATGCTTGTGAAATCACTCGAAGAACGAGATCATGTCGTGCACCTCCAAGAATGTTTCGAAAGGCTCAACCTTCTTAACATGAAGTTGAACCCTGCGAAATGCCGATTCGCCGTCGCATCCGGAGAATTTCGAGGGTATCTCGTCACTTACCGCGGGATCGAGGCCAATCCGAAACAAATCACGGCATTGATAGAAATGGTTTCTCCCAGAACAAAACGCGAAGTACAAAGATTGACTGGCAGGGTCGCAGCACTTAACCGTTTTATCTCGCGATCAACAGATAAACGTCTACCTTTCTACGAAACGTTAAAAGGAAACAAAAAGTTTGAATGGTCCGAAGAATGCGAGAAAGCTTTCCAACAGCTTAAACATTACCTGCTACCCCGCCAGTACTCGCAAAACCTGTAGAAGGAGAACCATTATTCCTCTATATCGCAATGTCGACAACCGCCGTAAGTGGCGCCCTTATTCGGGAGGAACGCAGCGAACAAAAACCGATCTTCTACGTAAGTAAACACTATTGGACGCGGAAACGCGATATCCGATGATGGAGAAATTGGCTTTGGCCGTAGTCATGTCGGCAAGAAAGTTAAGACCATATTTCCAATCTCACACCATCATTGTGCCCACCTCATTCCCTCTCCGCACCATTTTGCATAGTCCTAGCCAATCGAGAAGGTTAGCAAAATGGGCGATTGAGCTGAGCGAGTACGATATTGAATATCGCGCAAAGACTTGCGCGAAATCGCAAGTACTCGCGGACTTCATAGTGGAACTCCCAACGGGAAGCACGTCCAACCTAGAGCCAAACTCGACTTGGATCTTATACGTTGACGGATCCTCATCCAAACAAGGCTCTGGGATCGGCATCCGACTTGCATCCCCGACGGGAGAAGTATTGGAACAGTTATTCCGATTAATTTTCCACACTTCGAACAATGAAGCCGAGTATGAGGCCTTGATAGCATACTACGATTAGCTCACGGGCTGAAAATTCGTAATCTCCACGCATACTGCGACTCCCAGCTAGTGGCTAGTCAGTTCAGCGGAGAATACGAAGCAAGGGATGAGAGAATGGAAGCATATCTGATCTTGGTAAAAGATCTTACCCAGAAGTTCGATCAATTCCCCCTTACTAGGATCCCTCGAGCAGAAAACGCCCAGACAGACGCCCTAGCCACCTTAGCATCCAGCTCAGATCCTGGTATGAGCAGGGTAATTCCCATTGAATTCATCGAACATCCTAGTATCGGACCACACATAATCATAAACCTGATCAATGAACCAGAAGGAGACATGGACGAAAGCCACTCAGCCAAAGATCAGTCCGATTACGGATTCGATCGTCTGTGGATGGAAATGATTCTCACATACATAACCAACGGAGAACTTCCACCGGAAAAATGGGCGGCCCGAAAAGTAAAAACTCAGGCCGCGCGGTATGTCGTAATGGACGGAGAACTTTACAAATGGAGATTCTCCGGACCACTGATGACTTGCGTGCAAGGGGAGAAAGCACAGCGGGTTATGCAGGAAGTGCACTCCGGATCTTGCGGAAGCCATTCTGGCGGAAGATCTCTCGCCATAAAAATCAAGCGCCACGGATATTTCTGGCCAACAATGATAAAAGATTGCGAAGATTTTTCGCGAAAATGCGAGAAGTGCCAGCGGCACGCTCCGACTATTCACCAACCTTCCGAAGTCCTTTCATCTATTTCTGCACCATATTCGTTCATGTGGTGGTCAATGGATATAGTCGGGCCGATGCATGCGTCAAAACAAAAACGCTTCCTTCTGGTTCTGACCGACTTCTTCTCTAAATGGGTTGAAGCCGACTCTTACGCAAGCATCAAAGATGCCCAAGTAGAAAGTTTCGTATGGAGAAACATAGTCTGTAGACACGGAGTACCATATGAAATCGTAACAGACAACGGATCTCAATTTATCTCAATTAGATTCGAAGTTTTTTGCGAAAAATGGAAGATACGATTGACCAAATCGACTCCAAGATATCCTGAAGGCAACGGACAAGCCGAGACCATTAATAAAACTATGCTCGAGAGTCTCAAAAAATGCCTCGGAGAGCTCGAGGGAGTTTTATGGTCGCACTGCACGACCCCGAGGCGAGGGACGGGCGAAACTCCTTTTGCCCTCGTTTACGGGACAGAATGCATGATTCCTGCAGAAGTCAAATTTCTGGGAGTATGCAGAAGGTTGCTCCCAGAAAGGGAAGAGTCAAATAACTCAATTCTCCTCGACGAACTCGATTTGATTAACGAACGATGGGATCAAGCCCTCGTCCGAATTCAAAACTATCAGCAAGCAGCCGCGAAGTACTACAACGCAAACGTACGAGGTCGCAGATTTCACGAAGGAGAACTAGTCTTACGAAAAGTCTTTCAAAATACCGCAGAACGAAACGCCGGTAAATTAGGGGCAACTGGGAAGGACCGTACAAGGTCATAAAGGTAGTCCGGCCTGGAGCATACGAAATCACAAACATGCAGGGCATCAAAATTCCCAGGTCCTGGAACGCGATGCATCTCAAAAAATATTATCACTAGGCAACGAGTCCGCAAAACACTGAACTACGAGACGGCTTGTTCCCCTTAAAAGGGTACGTCGCAAGACAAGACCAGCTGTTCCCCCTCGTTCAAAAGGGGGGGAGTAGGTGAGTATACGTATACTCGTATACTCCCGAAATTTCAAACTCGAAATTTCTCAAACTTTTTCATCAAACACATCGAAAGAAAAAACGAAATTCTGAATATAGTGAGATGTCGCCAATGTTCGGAAAAACGTTCCTCTTCAAAAAACAATAAACAGTCCGTCCGCGACTATAAAATACGAAAAACTTCTTAACATACGTATTCTTCGCGAATGAACTCGCAACAGTCCTAAACAAACTTAAGTTATCTCGCAGAGATAGCTCTCGAACACCCGACATAAGGGTAATAGCGCTATAAAAGAAATCCAAACTTTTGGTCAGCACTTCCGGGCAACTTAGAAATTGTTCCCGGTGAGATGCTCGGTTCCAACCAGACGAATCATATAAGCCGAGAACCTGTCGCAGATTCTAAATCGGTATGGAATCAGGTTAAAATCGCAACAGGCAAAACGAAAGCCGACTAGTCATCGCATAGCCTCAATCCGAAAGTAAACCTAGGTCTTTCCCTAAACCCAGCACACTGGTCGCTAACGTCTCAAGGCATGAATCGAGATCCTAAAGGCATGTCTCTTCGTCTATATCCAAACGCTCACTCGATTTGCTAAACATCCTAAAACGAGCAAACGAATAAGGCGATCCACTAAGGGAATGGAATGCGAGACGAAAACTCGAGGACCTCCCACAATATCAACTCAAAACAGAAGGTTTAAATAAAAGCTGATTGTCCATTACGAAAATAAAAAAGTTGCCGAAGCAACAAGGGATTCAAAGCCATAAAAGGCCAGTCCCGAACAACTACAAAAGCCGTACTCGGCCAAATACTTAAAAATCTAATTTTTAAAAGTCTCGTATGAGACTACAACTTCAAACACCCTCCGCATGTGGAGCCTCATCTTCACCCATCTCATCACCTTCGCCTTCAACAGCGATCTCCGGATCGTTGTTCTCGTCTACATCAGGCTGAGGGACGCTTTCGGCAGCAAAAGCTAGACCAGAGTCATTTTCCTCGACAGGAATTTCCCCTTCGGTCGCACAGGCAATCGATCCCTTAAAACTCTTCATCTTACGCTGAAGTCTGCGCAGCTCCGAAGCCTTGGACTTCTTCGCATCCTTTGCCTTGATCAGAAGAATCGCAGTCTTTCCGAGGTCACGCTTCAAATCGCTAATCCGAGCCTCAAACTGAGATATCTGCGTGGAATGAACACCTTCTATAGTCTTCAATTTTCCCTCGAAATGAGCAGACCTCTCCTGCGACTCAGCCAACTCCTTGGTTAAACGTTCAACCTCAGACCCACACTCTTTGATCATCCCGTCGATCAATGAAACGAACTGGAAAAGTCAAGGCGGACGGTCAGATACGAATCAAAAACTATAGCTTTCATTTTTTTTTTTTTTAAAAGAAGAAAGCATAATTCCGCGAATCCATACCTTGGTGCGGTATTGCGACATCGAAACCACGCTCGGCACCTTGCTTGACGAAGATCCAGTCTCCGGACCCTTCGCACCACTCTTCCACTTGGGAGCATCGGGGTTCGGGCAAGCGCTCTTACGACCCTTGGTTGAAGCAGGCAGTGTTGCACTAAGTGCCGGAAGTCCCAGAACAATCACCCTTTTGGCCGGAGGAGGAGGTCTAAGAGCCGTAACAGGGTCAACCGCAGTAGGAGCCACAACCGGTTCAACCATGGTAGGAGCCGTGACCAGTTCGACAATGGTAGGAGCCATAACCGACTCGACCACTGAAGGAGCTGCAACCGTTCCGACCTCAGCAGAAACAGCAGCACTCTCGACTGCGACAAGGGGCGGGACAGCCGACGAACCCGATAGTTCAGTGACAACATCTGTTGAGGATTTCACCACCGTATCCGTCGCCTCGTCCAGAATAGCCTTAACCTCTCTCGAGAGAACGGATGGGTCCACCGGAGGTACACCACTCGACACTGCATTCTCCTCAGCATCGCTGCGGTCCATCTCATCTTGAAACAAGAGAAACTCGGAAATCCGAGCGTCCTGCGGATGTGCCGTGGGTTTGTCACCAGATGGAACTTCATAGTTTTGTTGATCACCTTGGAAAGAAGACATCTTGAAGTTTTTCTAGAGAGAAGTTGGAGAGGAACTTGAGGGATGAAAGATATGGGAAGTAATGATCCAATACTTATAGAAAAAAAAGAGCTCTCGCTCGTAATGAGACAAATCTCAGCCGTAGATTCCGATTAAAAGCTAACTCCATCAGCCCGCAAAATTTCCTCCAAGAATTTGCGGGCTGTTGGTGTCAAAAACCGTAATCTCGAAATCAACGTCTATGATAACTTCTGTAAAAAATGGAATCATTACATTTTCCGCAAGAATCATTTTATAAAACCCGAGAATCGTTTTATAAAACTCGAGAATCGTTTTATAAAACTCGAGAATCATTTTATAAAACTTGAGAATCGTTTTATAAAACTCGAGAATCGTTTTATAAAACTCGAAGATCGTTTTATAAAACTCGAGAATCGTTTTATAAAACTCGAAGATCGTTTTATAAAAACTCGAAGAATCATTTTATAAAACTCGAGAATTGTTTTATAAGACTCGAGAATCATTTTATAAAACTCGAGAATCGTTTTATAAAACTCGAGAATCGTTTTATAAAACTCGAAGATCATTTTATAAAAAATCGAAGAATTGTTTTATAAACTTGAGAATCGTTTTACGAAATCTCAAAAAACCGAAACCGCCGCAAAACGCGAACTAAGCTGAGCTGGCTTAGTTCGCCAGCAGGCGAACTAGGACTCTCCCGATTAGTTCGCCAGCAGGCGAACTAGGAGTCTCCCGACTAGTTCGCCAACAGGCGAACTAGAAGCTCCTCGGACAGCTGGACCAGACCGGCTTGATTCTCTGTACGTTGAACCGACCATCTCGAGACTCGATCTCCCGCATCCCCGTTTCGAAACTTACGCCCTTCGACACAGTCGCATTCTGAACCACGGCCGAAATATCTCTCGTTTCATCTCGATCCGACTTGTTTTCTCGAAAAGAACTCGAAGAAATCGTATAAAACGGTAACGGTTAAACAAGACACCGAACATCGCCTAAACTATACGATTTATCTGATATTTTTTGTTAAAATCGTAAAAAAACGTATTTTTAATAAAAACGTCGAGTAAATCGTAAAAAACGATTTTTTAATAAAAATGTCGAGTAAATCGTAAAACACGGAAATGATTAACCAAGAAACAAACGTAGCTAAACATCACGATTAACTCGAGGAATTTACTAAAAACGACATTGAATCAGGAAACGATTCCGTACAAGGTCGAAAAACGGATTTATCGCAAAACGGCCCGGAAGGTCCTAAAACGTGATAAAAGCCCATCCCGCGATCTCGACATAATCTAACCCGTAGATACGATAAAGTTTTGACAGTTTACTCGCAGAAGAGAAATAAATGCCAAGCTTGAAGATAAAAGGAAAGTTTGAAGGTAAATAGAAGATTTCCGCGGGAAGAAAGAAAGGATGGAGATAAATGGAAGTTTCTCGATAAACTCGAATCCGGGCAAAATGGAAAGATTGAGTCGCCTGAGAAAGGAGTATATAAGCCAGAAGCATAGGGAAGAGGAAGGGGACGAAAATCAGACCTAAAAAGGCGGCTATTAGCTTAGGAATTTAGGACTTAGCGTTTAGAATAGCAATCCAGATCCTTAAAACGTTTCGACGTCTAAGTTCTTCGATTCTCTTTGTAACAGTTGTCGATTTCTTACTTAATAAAAGCTTTCATACAAATTCTTTATTCTTTGTTCTTCGTTATTATCCATATTCTGTTAATTTCGTTTGTTTTAGTCATTTCCGCAGAGATCCAGGACCTCGGGAAAATTAGGGTTTCTTCCTAAGTTTCCATATTTGACGGAAAAACGACAGTGTGGATTTCGGTTCCCACAACGGATATTATGCCCAGCCCTACTTTTATTTATAAAATTTATTAAATAGTTATATTTTCGAAAAAAAACCAAGGGAAAATCTCTCAAATAGATAGTTTTAAGTTTTTATCACAAAAATAGACCTAAAAATAGTTTCTTTTTTTTTGAAAATTTAAATTTTTTTAATTTTTAAAATTTGAAATCATATCCCCAATATCTTACTCCTCAACTCTAAACAAAAAAGTTTTGATTAGTTAACCCAAAGGATATAAGTGTATATTTACTTATTTTTGATAAAACATTTATGTCTATTTTGGTCATTTTTATTTTTAGAGTCTATATTTGTGACAAAATTATTTATAGGTCTATCCTAGGGAATTTCTCAAAAAACAACACAGCATCAAATTTACCTATTGTACTTGTCATTTTACTTGATGAACAACTAAGCCAAGTTGAAAGTTTTTTGTAATATCCTCAAACCCATAGAATTTCCCTTTTTTTTTAAAGAGAAGTCCATTTGCAAAAGACACAAAAGGGAGAAACCCTAGGGTTCCCTTCTCTTTACTTATAAAAAGGGTGTCTCCTCATTTTCTCCGCAGAGAGAATAAAAGCGAAGCTCTTGCAGAGATTCCGAGCCATCAGCCGTCAAGCGACCTGAACTCTAGCAGCCGCCGCCAACTCCGGCGACTATCACCACCACCGGCGAGTCTCCGCCACCATCGTCGTCTGCGTCTTCTGGTGCTTTTGTCTTGCGTTGTTATCAAATCTGTACGGTAAGCCTCCGATCTACTTCTCTTTCTCCATTTTTTAAACTATTTGTCACATGGTGTGATAGATCTGGTTCCTAATCCCTCTTCCCATCTCCTATTGTGTGTGAGAGCACATATCTGTGGTTGTGTTGCTATGTTCTTCTTCTTTTGGATCTGGATCAGTGAAATCATGAAAGGCTAAGTTGAGGACCCGGTCTTGAACTTTTCTCATGTCGTATAATACCTCGGGGAGTTAGTCTTTTTCTAATGTTGATCTACATCTAGTTATTGTTTTGTGTTGATGTGATGAAAACTATGGTGATTGTTGATGTGAGTAAAAGAAATTAGAACGTGATAGGTTGTTAAAGGATAGCCGGTTGTGTGATAAAACTGAATGAAGGATGATAAAAATGAATGTTAATAGAGTGAATGATGATAAGGATGAATCTGGTTAAGGTTGAATGTTGATAAGATTAGGGCGTTATGGTGTCGTGGATGAGAGATTAGGTTGTATCGTAGTGTGATGAAGTGCCAGTTTAGCGTGTGCAGGTTTGGCAAGTGCTGGGTGGGCGGAGACTGGTGAAGCCGTGTGAGGCCAAGAGGTGTACATGTGATTAGCTTGGGAAAACTTGTGGATTAGAGAGTCTAGAGAATCTTGTTAGGTGATATTTACTTATGACTTGTGTTTTATGTGTTATGTGATCTGAGATGAGTTCATACGTTCCTAGAACTTACCCTCACTGAGTAATCCAAATTACTCACCCTCTTTCTTGCAGGTACGATCGAGAAGGTGCAGGAGTACGAGTCTGGATGGTGCAATCTATTTCAGTTTTTTTTAAAGATTTTTCACTACGTTTTCTTAAACTATTGTTATGTTAATCGGTTTTCATTGAATTTAGTTACATGTGAAACGATTAAGATTGAAATAAAGAAAGTATTCAATTGAAGAAGAAGTTTTGTTGCGGTTGAAAATAAGATCCTGGGGACCGGGATGTTACAATTGGTATCAGAGCGGAGGTTCAACTCAGCTGGTGTCATCCCGGGTGGGTAGGTATATATAGAAAAACTATGTATACGGGTTTCAAAAGAGTTTTTAAACGTTTTACTAAATGGGGCATTTCAAAAGATTAATATAAAGGAACCATTCGGATCGCAGCTCCTAACTTACTCGATGAGGTTTGTGACCATAATCTGACATGTCATTCATTGTATCAGGATGCCACCACAGAATACCAAGGTTGCCTCGACAATGACCACCACCCAAAGAGCAGCTCAGCGTGCCGCAAAAACTAAGCCATGTTCTAAATGATTGAATGGAAGTTGTACCAATATAGAGACAGAGTTGAGAGAAACATCAAGAGGGGTCTCGAAGAATGGTCAAGTGGTTGTGGATGTTACAGTCTTGGAGGAGTTGCAGATGTACTGAGAGATCTACCAAAGGCGAATGCCAAGGGATGGTGGTACAATAGAATTTGGAGCCGCACAACCACCAACGAGAAACACCGTGAACCATCCACATCACCACTGCATGTGAGAGTGCAAGGAGAAAAACCCTCGTATTGGGACATGATGACACACATGAAAAACATGCAGACGGAACTCTTCAGAGAATGACATATGCAATTGCAGCTGATAATTGGAGGAGGCAGTTGGTCAGACACTTTGACTCAGCAAGATGCCCACGGAGTTTCGCAAGGATCTGGCAGTCCATCATCTAAAGGATGATGCTCTAGTGTGGTGGGAAGACATAGTGGAAGACACGCAAGGACATCACGATCTGACATGGATGTACTTCCTCTAAGAATTTAATAAGAAGTACTTTCCGCGGGAATCCCTTGACCGAATGGAGGGCCAGTTCCAAGATATAAAAAGGGAACTCGGAGTGTGAGAGAGTATGGCAAATATTTTACAGACTGAGACGGTTTGCGGGGAACATATGGGAAAAGCAAGAACTACTACGAAGATTCCTGAAAGGTATGAGGATTGAACTTAAGAACAGTTGCAACATCCGAGAATACCAAAACATAAACGAGCTGATCAAAAATGCATAAGAACAGTAATCCATGCTGGAAGAAAAGCGTAAGCAAGCTAAGATAATGCATGCGACAACTGTGAAAAGGACTCGGGAAATCTTAAGTGAAGAAATCTTAGTTCCACCTAAACAACTGTGTGTAAGGTGTGGAAAGAAGCACCTGAACGAGTGTTGGTATGGGGTGTGTTTTCGGTGTAAGCAGTTAGGACACCTTAAGAAGAATTGCCCGCTTAAACAAAAACCGGATACTAGATGTTTTCGCTGAAATCGTCAAGGTCATATAGCAAAGGATTGTAGAGTTCATAATCTGACTAGACAGTGAACTCGCAGTTTTTTCATAATATGACTAGACAGTGAAGAGCAAGGAACATGATTACATGTTTATATAATAAGCAAGGAGAGAATGTGGAGGAAGAAAAAGAACAGGTCCTACTAGTTATTTTAGATCTTTTTTTGAAACTTCCAACCCGTTATAATTGGAAGAGGCTCTGGGATATATTTCGGCTACAATTACTGATGCTATGAACAATGATCTAGTTTCTCCAGTCACAGAATGGGAAATCAAACTTATGTTATTTGCGATGCATCCAGAGAAGGCACCGGGTCTTGACGGTTTGAGTGTTTTATTCTACCATAAGTTTTGGGATATAGTAAAGGAGGACTTGACCCGTATGGTCAATGAATTCTTGTTTGAGAGTACTATTGCACCATGCTTGAATGATACAAATATTTGCCTTATCTCGAAGAAAGATAGGATGAATGGACCAATTCCGTCCCATAAGTTTGTGAAATGGGAGTTATAAGTTAGTCTATAAGGTCTTATGCCAAAGACTAAAGAAGATATTACCAGATTGTATATCTGAAACCCAATCAGCCTTTGTTGCGGGCAGATAGATTACAGATAATATAATGATCGCACAAGAGATGTTCCACGTGTTGAGGACAAAGCCTGGAAGAAGACATAAGTTGATGGAAATTAAAACAAATATGAGCAAAGCATATGATCGGATGGAGAGGATCTTTATAGAAAAGGTTCTAGAAAATATGGGATTTTCTAGCGTTTGGATAAGCTGGATTAGGAGATGCATATCATCTGTAAGATACCATGTTCTAATGAATGGTCAGCCTAGAGGAAATATTTTCCCCGAAAGGGGCTGCGGCAAGGAGATCCTTTGTCTCCTTTCATTTTTTTCTTATGCACGGAACTGCTCGTTAGCCTTCTTAGTCATGCAGAAACTTAGGGAAAGATAACGAGAATGTGCGTCTCTCGCGCTAGCCCCTTTGTATCTCACCTGTTATTTGCTGATGATAGCCTGTTATTTTGCAAGGCGGAGCCCCGTGAATGTGATGAAGTTATGAAAGTGGTCAAGGTTTATGGAAGGGCTTTAGGACAATGCATTAATTTTGAGAAGTCCTCGTTTGTTTTTGGGAAAAGAGTTCCCATAAATATTAAAAAAGAGATCAAGGATGTTTTGTCCATTGATAATAAGAGGGGAATAGGCACTTACCTGGGGATCTTGGAAGGTATTAGTGGATCAAAATTTAAGCTTTTTTCCTTTCTAAAGGATAGGTTGGATCAGAGAATCATTGGGTGGTCGGATCGTACGCTGTCACGCGGAGGCAAAGAAGTTCTCATAAAATCCATTGCATTAACCCTACCATCGTATGTGATGTCTAGATTTCTTTTACCTTCGAATCCGCCGAAGCGAGGAATGCATTGGGCATCATGGGATAAGCTTTGTATCCCAAACGAAAAAGAAGGAATCAGATTTAAGCTGATCCATGAATTTAATTTGGATTTATAGGCAAAACAACAGTAGAGATTGATTCAATTCTCAGATTCTCTTCTTGCAAGAGTTTTGAGAGGTAGGTATTATCGACAAAGCTCACCGTTACGGGGGCTAGAGGCAACTTCCCCATCTTATGTTTGGACAAGCCTGATGGCTTCTAAACCTCTCTTGATGTTGGGAATCAATTAGAAGGTTCATTCAGAGTACCAAATACGCGTTTAGGAAGATCTGTGGATGCCATCAGTCCCGGCTAGACCAGCTCGAGCAATTAGCCTTATGGTAAATCTGCGAATGTTAGTTAGTGATCTGATTCATGGCTCTCCAAAAGTGGGGAATGAGGAGATGTTAGAGAATCTTATAGTTCAGGAAGACATTCCCCTCATCCGGAGTTTGGCCATAAGCCAATCCCATATAGAAGACAAGTGCAGATGGCGCTATACCCAACATGGGATGTATACGGTGAAGTCAGGATATTGGGTCACGAGGAAAACTCTGAACCGCAAGCTGGAAGAAATGGTGGAGGAACCGAGGACAACCAGAATAAAGGCATTTGTATGGAAGATTAAAGCCCCACGTAAGATTCAACATCTTATAAGGCAGCTACTGTCTGGATATATTGCGGTCACGGGAAACCTAACAAGACGTCATATGAGTTGCAATAACTACTGTCCCAAATGTGGTGAGCTGGATGAATCTTCTAATCATGCTATTTTTGAATGCGCACCGGCTTTGCAAACATGGGCTCTTGCTTCCACACCATCACGTCCGGGAATCTTTCCAGTGACAAGCATTTTCACAAACTTAGACTATCTGTTTTGGAGAAAGAATGAAGTTGAAGATCCTAACCTTGATAAGGACCCCTACCCATGGATTATTTGGTTTCTATGGAAAACGCGAAACGACAAACTCTTCATAGGTATATCTAGAGATCCGCTGGAACTAGTCAGACATGCAGAAGGTGAATGTAAAGCTTGGTTTGAGGTAAATGCAAAAACCCCAGAAGCAGATCAAGAACATATGAATTCTCAAGTCTTAAGCTTGCAAAACATCTGTCTAGTGGGTGGATCATGGACAGCTGAAACAGACCGTAGTGGATTTGGATGGCTTTAGAAGGATGAGTTAGGAAATGAGCAGCTCTTAGGAATAAGGAACAAAGAGAATCGTATGTCCTCTTTGCATATAGAGCTGGAGGCTCTGATCTAGGTATGGAGAGCATGCTTCAGAACACAAACTGCCATAATTTTGGGACGGACTGCAAGAATATTATGACAATGATTCAGCGGCCAAAGGACTGGCCAAGTTATTCCACAGAGTTTGGAGAGTTCGCTTCACTAAGGGAAAAACTTCCAGAGTTCAAGATCTCATACATTCCAAGAACGCAAAATCAGACTGTTGATGGTTTAGATAGGGTTACTCATAATTTCATCGTCGTTTGTTTTTTGTTGGTTGTTCTTTTCCGTCTGGATTCGACCACCTCAAACTTGAGTAATACAATAATCTTTTGATGTTAAAAGATCGGTTGTTTCCTAGCATTTCATGCTTAAAACTTATATATATATATATATATATATATATATATATTAAAGTTTATTTTCTATAACTTAATGTGTTAACTAATTTTCATATAAATATGATTAACAAAGAATAAAAAATAAATTTAAGTTTAATATTTTAATATATAAACAATGACATTTATAAAAAATTTAAAAACATGATTCAATCATAGGATCTATATAATTTTCTCTGCTTTATGTTTTACACTAGATTTTAACCCGAACAACCACACATGTGTTTAACTTCATTTATATATTTTACAGATATTTTCTATATATATACATATATTTAACGTTAAGCATATGTTTAAAGGTTTGTAATTATTAAAATAATTTAACATGTTGTACTTAATCAATTGTTTCAAATCGTCACATGTATTTTTCTCTTCTTATTATATATTTATCTTGATGAATTTACTTTTGTTTATTAACTAGTTTTTGACCTGCGCGCTCGTGCGGGTTTTTACAAAGTTATAATGTTATTTGTTTTTCATATAGATATAAATATATTATATATGTACCATCCGGATTATATGGAAGGTTGTTAATGGACCAGTCCAAAAAATTTTTTTAGTATTTTAAGTGTTTAACTAATTGAAATTTATAAAATTTTGGCCCATTTTAACATATAAACCTATGGATTTGTTATAAAAGTATTTTTTTTTTAAATTCTTGTGAGATTTTGGACCATTTTAACAAAGATCTAAATACTGAAAGTTTGGCCCATTTGAACATGAAATATATACGAAAGTTTAGCAATTTTGAGCCCTTATAATACATATGGATTAATTACAAATGTACCATACAATTTTTTAGTAATTTAGTTTTATAATTAATAGTAGATATTTTTTGATAAGTAACACATGATATATATCACAAAATAATGACTAACTACTCAAATATTACTCTAAATCACACTAAATCAATCGGTTGTCTAAATCAAACATTTATCTAAACAAAGCCTAATATATTAATAACCAATCACAGCAATCAAAATAATAAAGAAATATGAACATAGATAGCCGATTAACATAAAAACATTAAATTTAGTTTAATACATCAAAATATCAAAGAAAACTGGTTTTCTAAACCAGACAAAAGTTCAAGACATTCATAGCCGAAACACCTTAAAACATAAGACATACCAAAAGAGATGAGGAAAGAGATCAATTAAGGCCACATTTGTGGCTCTCCTAGCTTTTCCCAATTCAGATTAGGAACCTTAACATCAGAAAGACGGGCCTGAGCAAGAGCAAGTTCTCTTTCCAGCTTCTCCTTCACATCCATCATAACGCCGTCGTTGAAAAGCACTTCAAAGAGTTCTAGTTTACCATAAATGCGATAGACTTTGACCTCATCATTGTTCTCGGCAACGACGGCTTCATGGAACTCCCTGTAAATGTTGAGAATCATTCGGTAAGGCTTAATCCTATCATTCATTCCAGACATGAAAGCATATTGCAACAAAGATCCATGAAAATGGTTCGCAGCCATACTTAAATCATGATCTGCATGTTCATTTAAATAAACTTTTGTTAAAAAAAAAGATGACGTATACAAAACAAAACATTTAACTCTCAGTGAAGACATTAAAAGAGAATATGTATGAAAGGTAATGATTTGTCATGACAAAAATCATAACTAAATTATGGTAGATTGTCTTAACTCTCTAGAACTGATCATGCACATTATTATGTAATATAATCGTAGACAAATAAACAACATGTTTGGTTCAACAAAGAAAGATCTAAAAAAGATAGGTAACAAACATTAATTCCATATGAAACCTAACTCAAATCCTTGATCTACATGAAATGATTAAAACAAAGAAAAAAGATAACTTACAAAGCGTTTTCTTTTTTTTTTGGCTAGAAAAGGAGAGAAAACTGGAGAGAAAGAGATTGATTTGTTTTGATGGGAGATGACAGAAATTCTCCGTTATAAAGAAAAGAGAAAAGAGCTTTCTAGATTTGCAACTCTTGATTTGACATATAACATCATTAATAATATTCATTTTTCTTATATCCAAAGTTATCAAAATTAAAAGTATTTGCCATTATCAAGTTTTTATTTCCATACGTTACCAATAATAAATATAAAAGTGTTAAATATTTCAAAATATCCAGAAAAATCTCGCATATTATGTGAATTTATGTCATATATATTGTTCTGCAATATATGTTCCTGGTATTATGGAAACAATACTGATACCAAATTAATTAGTTTTATCTTGTGAATCTATACATTTATCTCTTCTAAGATAAATTTATGTGTGATATTTTGACAATGAGATTTCAAATCCAGAATAGTAACAAACTGACTAATGACAATATAGATATAATTTATTTTTATAATTAATGAAACTTATCTATTACGTCAAAATAAAATTCTGATTCATAAAAATTAACAACTTGCTCTTCTTTGGGCCGGTTTTAACAATTTGTTGGACCCTGTTCATATTCCATCTTCAGAAGAATGAGATAAAAGCTTCAAAAACCTAATACAAATAACTATTAGATAACATAAAATAAAATTGATAATAGATATCTTAATAAGTAAATAATTGATACTGACCTTTCAATTAATTTTCAACATATACTTCTTCTTCTTAAGAATCCTGTCTCAAAGGTTGTTGAATACCTCTTTGAAAACAACATTCATTGTTTTTCGCTGAGGTTTTCCATCTTTGTCCATAATCAGAATTTTCAGACCCTTTTTCGATGTCACCCTAGAAATAGCTACATAAATCTGTCCATGTGAAAACACTGGTCTTGGAAAGAAAATACCAACTTCGGAGATAGATTGACATTGGCTTTTGTTGATGGTTATTGCAAAAGCCACAGCCAATGGAAGTTGCCTTCTACGCATTTTGAAAGGCAATTTCGTGTATGATGGTGTGATCAATAATCTCGGAATGTAAATAGTCTCACCAACGTTTCCCCCTATAAGTATCTTGGCTCCAACCCTAAAAGGGCATAAGTTCTGGAATTACTAATCTAGTTCCATTCATCAATCCACCTGTAGGATCGATATTTCTCAGTACCATCACTGGACATCCAATCTTAAGTCTTATACTATGATTTGGCAAACCAGAAAGCTTAATGTTTTTAAAAAAATCAAGAGTAAGTCCTTCATCGTTAACTGATTTTACGTCAGATGGATCAATAATATTTGGAGCTCAAATAAATCATTTCCTCACATGTATAGAAAAGCGGTTAGTTAGAGAAACATAACAAAATATAGTATAGTAGATTTATGGAAGAATTAGGAGTATTTACCATCAAGTTTATCCAGCATGTATTCATTAATAGTATTGACATCATCCTTTGTTGGACATAGAATAGCTCTCTCTTGGAAAAACGTTGGGTTCTTGTTTCCTTGTAAAGAAAATAAGTCTCCATACACTACCTTGATATCATTAGCCCATTCAGGACATAGACCAGGAGACAACAATCGCATATTCTTTGTCAAGTTGAGGACTTTACAATGCTCCCAAAGATAAGATGAATTTAGAGAAGCCAAAACTATATCTGCCCAACTCCCATGACTTACTACTGGAAGTATCTGTCCAAAGTCACCTCCAGAAACCACAACCTTTCCTCCAAAAGGCCTCTTGGTTTTGCTTCCAACAATATTAGTTAGACTTCTATCCAAAACCTCGAAACAGTGTTTGCTCATCATAGGAGCCTCATCCCATATGTTGAGAGAAGGTGCTTTAACTAAATTCGCTTGATCTGTTCCATGAGTCATAGTACATGTAGAAAATTCATCAGGACTTAATGGTATGCCAAACCTTGAATGAGCAGTTCGTCCACCTGGTAACAACAAAGATGCAATCCCACTTGATGCAACATTAAGAACAATATCACCTCTAGATCGGATTGTCGCCGAAAGTAATCTCCAGATGAACGTTTTACCAGTGCCACCAAATCCATGAACAAAGACCATTCCTATATCTTCATTAACAGCAGCAATGATCTCATCCTAAACCTTCCCCTGTTCGTCAATCATCTTCCAAAGATCAGTATCAAGAGTAGCTAACAGTTCTTCACTATTGTAGTTGCGTTCATCAACTATTAGGACATTGGAATCTTGATCACTGCTTCTACATGGTTTAGGCATATATTCAAACAGTGAAAGAGAACTCCTATTTCTTCTCATAATCTTTTCAACCTCTTGGAGAACAAACTGTTTTTTATCATCATCACTTAATATGACATCTACAATTACAATGTTAGGAACTGTTAAAACAAAAACAAAAAAAACTATAATAAACTGATAATATTATATAAATGTATGATTAGTTTTTTAGATCCTTAACATGCCTATTCAAAAGCCGTCTCTTATTATGCTTAATATCTTCAGACAAATACTCCCATGTTTTTTCCCATACAACCTCTGGTTTGGACATACTACCAGAAAGCAGCATCATGAAAAATACCTGAAGAAGATTACTTGCAAAACCGTCAAAACTTCTCCTTTTTATATCCTGGATATACTCCTAATCATTATCTAGCATTCCATGTGCAAAACATGCCTCTTTGTAGGTAGAATATTCAACACCGTTAAATGTCGTGATGTCTTCATAATAGGTAGCGCCGGTAATAACGTTCAGCAACACTCGAAGATAATAAGATTTTTCTTGCGTCTTTGGAGCATAATTTATTCTGCCAATGCTGAATTCCTTTTTGCGCCTATGTAACTTCTTATTTGTCATATCATAAGTAAATAAGTTAGGAATTTGAGCATAAGTAAGAGTTCTTGAAAATTCATCAACTTTACACAACTCAAACCATGCCAAAAACATGGTATACGTGCTAAGCTTACAGTTGACGACGTCCTCAATTTTATGTTTGCCTTTGAAGAAAACAATTTGTTTTCCAAGAAGATGAAACTGAAGCTTCTCAACTGATGTAGACCGATAATGTATTGGGAAAGCAAAAGTTCGCCATCCAGCTTCACAGGAAGAAACATGTCTAAAAAATTATAAATTAGTTCAAGTATGCAATGTTCTAATGATTAAAACTGAGATTAAAATTGTAAAAGTTATGGATTCACGAACATGCAATCGAAATTTTTTTGGAATTCATTATTCTTTTTTGAACATTAGCTTCCCCATTAGATACACCAGCATTAGATTCAGTATAACCTTGTGGTCCCACAACAACAGTCACACGATCACTACCCTTGTTGATGTACTTAAATAAGTACTTGATAGAACCTGCTTGGTTGCTCCACTCCACATTAATATGAGCCCGGTATAGAAGATAGAGTTTATTTTTGTAAGGAATAACAAATATGTTATCGCATTTGATCCCATTCTTCAAAATAAAATTATCAGATTGCTCTTGCCTTCTATAAACAGGGAAACCTTCTTTATTTACTGTTGTCTTCTCTAAAAAGGATTTTGGATACAACTTAGAACATTGTCTATTCTCCATACATGGTGCATTCCTGTTAGCAGCTTCACACGGTCCATGAATCATCATATCTTTAATAACACCATATAGTTCTGGTTCAGTGTTCTTATTGGTAATTTCTGCCTTTATAATCTTCTCAATATCATATGTCGTGGCAAACTTGCATTTAGGATGCACGAAGAGTAGAATTTGAGCATGTGGGAGTCCACGCTTTTGGAACTCAATTGTGTACATAGCTGAAACATAATAAATAGTTAAAAACAAATAAATAACAGCATTATAATCTAATATGTAAATCGTGCTAAAGAGTAAAACATGATAACTTACATGCAACTGTCTTTTCTAGAAGATTTTTCTTGGTCAAAGAATTCATCAGAGAGTAAAGTTTGATCTTAAACATCCTAGATATGATTTATGTCCTGTCTTCAGGTGTTAACTTGTGTTGTTCTAGGTATCTTGTGATCTCTGGCCACTTAGGATTGCAAGTGAAGGTAATGAACAGATCTGGAAAACCAAAATGCTTGCATATGGCCATTGCATCCAAATAATTATTCTTCATATACCTAGGACCTCCTATAAAAGTAGCTAGTATAACATATTCCTTACCTTGCTCTTGCAAATCGACAGCCCCTTCACTCTCTGACTCTTTGAGAGAATCATAACTATCAGATCACAAAGATGTATGATTAAACTTCAAATAGCGTAGACGATTGGAATAGTGGTATAGGCATCAAACAAGAATTGCTGGAATAGGCGCCTAGAAAGTAAAAGAGTATGAGACTCATTCTTTCGTTCATGGAGACCAAATGCAAAAAATTGTCTCATGGATATAGTCTGCCTTTTTTTTGTTTTTTTCGTAGCTTCTGTTACTCCTTTATTAATCCCAAGTCTAAATCCATCCTCTTCATATATAAATATTAGAGGATACTGAAGTGCGAGATACACAACATGAATATCGATAATCCTCATAAGCTTTCCACACTGTTTTTGTAAAACAATATCTGTTTTATCCATGTCAAGATTGAAATCCCCTGGAATCAATGCTGCAAGCTCAGATGCCGTGGGAGTATTATAAGTCCTACCATCTTTTACCCGATCACTAACAATTCTCATGTGAAAAGTTTCTTCCGGATGATCTTTAAATTTGTCCCTCGCAGTTCTAAGCTCTTTTACATATGGATTAACAGTATTTAATACCTCAATCAAAGCCTCGATAATCTCCTTCTTCAACTTTTCTTTCTTCTTGTGTTGACCACTATTTTTCCCTTTGTTGTGTAAAAGAAAATAACAAATCTCGGTTATTATCAAAGTGTTTATCAATACAAATAGTGTATTAGAAGAGAGTAATAATATCTAAACAGATACAACATACCTCAATGCGTTAGCTCTGTTTTCTACTTTATTTTCAGTGTCAACAATATACAGTTGTCCAAACCTGGCATCCACTCCATCATTTGGCTGTAAACTACCAACTAAATGATAGTTTTCACCATGAATCCAGAACATTTGTGGTCCACGACCTTTTTGTGCAGCTCTTTCACAGTTTCCACCAATTGATGTAAAAGAAAAAACCATATTGTAAGATCTTGTGTTTTTCTGAAAATGCTTGCTGAGTGCATCATCTTCAGTAAGCAATCTTATAATAGCTTCTGGGGGTTCCTTAAAAAGAGGCAACTTCACTTGTCCTTGTATACAACATAGTGTAAAGACGGGTGTACGTGTCTTCTTGGTCTTGTTAATACGTTCACCAAACCACATTATATCTCCACAATGAATACAGGTATTTGTACGATCACCTTCATCTATATAACCTAGAAAAGAAGCCAAAATAAAATTAAAGTTACAACACTATTGTGGTTACCTAATTCTTTACAACTGGTTCACTTAGTACGTGAGTTTGTACCACTGAATGCCATCTTTAGTATTGCTTCCATCCTGTTTAAAATTGAGGGCTTGTGTTCTGCTTCAACCTTGTTGACATTGTCTTGATTAAATATTTCAGTCTCAGAATCAGGCTCAGACTGAGAATCATGCTCAGTCTCAGAATCAGTATTTTCAAGAGTGCTACAGTCAAAGTACTGATCTTCATTCACATATAGAGAATCTTGACAAACACCAATACGAAAATTTTAATAGATACTTTACATTTATAAAATTAAATAAATAGTAGATATTCATTATAATTTCTCACCTTCTATATCAAAATTTTAAACTTCTTCAGATTCTTCTCCTCTTTCAGTCGTTTGATATTCTAGCTTATCATCTTGATTAGATGAATCATCATTCACCACGGGATCAAACTTTCTTGCTCTCTTATTAATAGCATTACATCCACTTACTTGTACTAACGGAATATTGGTGATGTCGTTAAAAACACTTCTGCTTCTCTTTCTAAGATTTCTGAAAGCAGGCTGCCTCACAGTTGTCAATACTGATTTACAACTCTGGTTTGCTACAAAAACAGAAAATTTAATGTGTCAGACTCACAAAATAAAACCATGAATAGTATTGTTCTGTTACTCTCATGTTTAACCATCAGGTACGAAGAGAAAGATATATCTTATTTGCCAACTTACATGAAAGTGGTTGTGTCTGTGGAAGTCTCTTTGACGTATGAGATGATTCACAGTTTTCCTTTCCCAGACCATGTATAATATGGAAAAAATATTAGCAAACGAATATCTACAATTGTCTTCCAAATAACTTAATTTTACATTTAAAACTTACCAATTCAACGGTTTAGGTTAGTGCCTGGTGTTGTAGATATCATAGGGTTGTTGGAGACATCGTTGAAAACTCTATTAAATATAGATTGGACCGGTATAGATTGGTTGTTTGTGGTAGTAGTCTCTTCTGTATCATGACTTGGATCTCTTGGCATGTGATTCATCATTTGATTTGCTAGTATAGGAAGTCAAGTTAAAATTGTAAAGTGAAATAAAACTAAATTATACAATTAAGTTTACATAGGTATGTATATATTAATGACAAAAAAACAAAGGACAATGTCAACTTACATGACTTGCGATGTGAATACCTACTTCTCTTTGTCGTTTGAGATGATTGCCAATTTTGCTTTCCCACATCTTAGTAAAATATGAAGAAGTATGTTCTTCAAGATAATTTAAAATATAGTATGGAGAAATATAACTAAATTACGAAAATACTTACCTGCTGCACGTTTAATAAATTTGACTGGTGTTATAGGTGTCACAGCGCTGTTTGAGACATCATTGAAAACTGTATTAGCTTTGGTTGTAACGGGTATGGAGAGGTTGCTGTGAATTGGTAATTCATTGGTCGCAGACTTTTCTAGGCTTTCGCCATGTTTGGGCATAGGTTTTTAATCTGGATGGTTTGCATAAATATCTTTTTTTTTCTTCATGAGATCAGCCTTGCAGCAGGAAAGAAGTTTGTACTAGATAAGTTGAAAGATTTATGTTTAAGCTCATAAGAGACAATATGTAAAAAAAACAGAAAAGTGACTCACCTTTTCAACCAGATAGAAATCATGTGTACGTATTCCAGTCTGTATGAATAAGGTTTGAAGATATTTGATATCACTCAAATGTTTAACCCTAAGAAGTGAATTACTCTCTCAAATAAGAGGTTCAGTTGTAGTACTAAGGGATTGAATCCACAGGGAACTAAGGAACACAATAGATGTAATCCTAAATGATTATGCTAGGTTGATTAGATTTAAAATAGTAAATTGCAGTTTTGTAAGCAATGATAAGTTTCTTAAGAGAATGGGTTTAGATTTAAAAACAATAAAAGAAAGTAGTTAGATTCAAGGTTGCTATTCAGATAATCAGGATTATAATGCTATAGATGTTTTAATGAATTGCTTGAAAGATATATGAGAACTTCGATTCTTAGATAGATCTAATAGCAATCGCTAAATAGACACATCTATTGATCTTATTGACAGCAATATCGACCGATGTTTTGACAGCTATATCAGACGATATGGGTTGCTGTCGATCGATGACTCTATAGGAGTATCGATCGATATAGCATAAGACCGAATCAAAATTGTGTTCACCAAGATCATAGACCGGCTCTCGCACAACCCTAGAGGATCTAAGCTCATGCCAAATGATTTCAGGACAATGATTAACAAGTTAAATCACATCTATGATCATACTCTAGGTAGCTACTTTAGAGTAAGCATTAGGGTTCATTTGGATAATGAATATTAACAATTCAACATTCTATAGTTGGGGCTAATCCCCCATAACTATTTGAACCCAAAATCTAACAAAGAAATCTACTCAGACATAGCTGAGAGATTCATAACATCAAGGTAGTAATTAAAACTCATAGATTAGAAGATTGGACTTTTGGATCTTGGAACAACAAATCTCTTTGTGTGTTTCTTCGAAATCTAGAATTCTATAACCTTTAAGAAATTAAGATGAAAATAAATACTTTATTGCTAAGTATTGAATAGAACAAAAGAACAAGAAAAGTATGGAAAGCTTTTCAAGTACAAAAGTAACTAGAACAATAGAAACATTCAAAAAACATGTCTAGCCAAACACATTGGCAAAAACTATAAATATGAGTTCCATTAAGTTAAAAACTCGTCAGGGGAATTATTGTAATATTGGGAAGACTTGGGCTTCAAGTCGGCCAAGTCGGACTTGCTCTCTACGCATCATTTCGATCGATGGTACATGGTGTACATCGATCGATGGAGTATCTCGACTTCATCTTCAATAGAAGCGTCATTGATCGATTACACAGGGTGTGTATCGATCGATATGTATCCTTATTGTCTGATCTTCATAGTCATCTTCGGAAAACTCTCCTTTAAGCTCCAAAAGGGCACCTAAATCATCATTTTACTCCAAAGTGCTCCTGAACCTGAAAAGATACCTAATAGACTCCAAAACATATATAAAACTCATAAAAACATATCAATACCATGGCTAAAAGCGGGTCAAAATCATGGTATATCAACTCCCACAGACTTAACATTTTGCTTGTCCTCAAGCAAACCATTAGTCTCTTTTGGATGAAGTTGTAAAAACAATTGGGACTCAATAAAATCTTTAGCTCTAAAATCATCACTTCTACTTTGTTGCAAGCCACATCTCATATTACTAACTACAGAAGTACATTATACAATATCCTAGCTTAGCAACCAAATGCATCTAGCCAATCAACTTAAACAATCTTGTCAGTCTATCCCCTCTACTGATTTCATTTATGCATAAAATAAAGGTGTAGGCTTTACCTTGGGAGTATCAATCAAAGAACACTTGGATTCAACTCACACAAGTTTCAGGCATTCTCATTCTGGTTCCTTTTCTCTCTTTATCCCCCTTCTCTGAATCCCAAACTTTCTTTTCTTTTATATCAATCCCAATGAACAACTAATGTTCATCTTATTGATCTTTCAACTTTTGTAGTCTTTTTTTTTTTGACAAAGTGTAGGCGAATAGTGGGGTCATAGGTAATGTACCTCTCCCTCGCTTCCACAATGTGTGATCATTCCTTTGATTTAGAATAGTAAGGTCATGGGTAATGTTCCTCTCTCTCTGCCTCTTAGGAAATCATCTCAATCTTTTATTTTTTTCTTTATGGGATGCCAAAGGAAGGAGAGAAGGAAAGCAAAAATTTTGAGACTTTTACCTTCCAGACGTGCATTAGGATTCTGATCCCCTGTATACCAAGCCCCAAGACAAGCAATAGATGTCAGGTTAGGTTGGAAATCAGCTTTGGTTCTTCCAAACAATCATGAAAAGTGTTGTCATAGGATGATCGGTGATCCACTTTAGCATCTATAGTACTTTCTGCAATCAACAATTCTAAGAATGGTACTAAAGAGTACTAAGATAAAAAGCAAAAGAAAAAAAATTTGGAATATTTTTGTCCCTTTCTTGACTCAATAAAACCAATTTTTAAAAAAAGTTTAAAGAGATCAAAAAGGTAAAGTAGCATCAGTAATTCACTCCCCCCAGACTTAAATCATACACTGTCCTCAGTGTATAACTAGTCGGAGTTAGAGCATAAGAAATAATAAATGTGGAACTGATATCAAAATTGTGAAAGATAGACCTGACCGATGTTCGTATCAATCGATGGTGAGTCACTTCCATCGATCGTCATGGATAGGGTTATCTCGGGCGATGTAGACAGGGTCGCATCGGTCGATAGAGGTAGTGATCGTGTAGCTATGTTCCTAAAAACAAATAAAAACGAAAGTAATAAGTAAAAATAAAATAAAACTAAGTAAGAACATACCTAACAGTGGGTTGCCTCTCACTCAGCGCTTATTTAAAGTCATTTAGCTTGACTATGGAGGTATGGTTGCTAGTAAGGTGGGTTGCAGGTACTTGTTGGGAAACAAGTATCCTCCTTGTCTTGTGATTCTTCAAACCATGAAGTTAAAAAGCTTCTTGTTGCTTTCTCGCTTCGGTTCATACTAGCTTGCAAACCATGGACCTCATAGTGAATTCTCTGTAACCACTCCTCAAAGCTTGATAAACTGCACTCATGTCGTCCAGCGTTGCTGTAGGTTTTCTCTGGATCAGTACTCATCGGCATGGTGTTGAGGTTTTGGGTATTGTGCACATGCGATAGGGTGGTATCGATCGATCTTGATGTAGTCCAGTCGATCGATATGGATGGATGTCCGTTGGTCGATGGGTGTAAAGGCTCGTCGATCGATGCGGATTGGGCAGGTTGGCTCGTGAGCTGGTTCTTGATGTTTTCGATCTCCTGCTGAATATTCTCCACAGTGCATTTCAGATCTTGAACGTCACCTTGTACCGGCCACCAAAACTTTTCTAGTGATCTATGGGCGTCCTCTTCACAGAATTCAATAGATCTGTAGATATCTCTTGTGGCTTCTTCAAGTTCTTCTCTTGTACAATAGTCTGGTGCGGGATTATCGATGATGTGTTGGGTATATCATCGATCGATAGCTTCTGTAAGTGACACTCGATAGGTGTGTCAAAGGTCATGTCGATCGATGTTGATGGGGCTGCATCGGTCGATGGTCGTCTCTGAGATTCAAGTTCTTTTCGAAGTGCATCCACCTCTTCTTGTAGGGTTTTTCTATCCTTGCGAGCGAGGTCATTGCTAGACGTATTACATAGTAGTTCTCCTTGAAGTCTCGAGATGACTTTCTCATGTTCTAAACTCAACCCTGCTTTTTCCCAGTTGTGTTCACTGGTTCTTTCATTCAGCATGTGTGTGACTTCTGCTTGTGTGTAGAGCTTGCAAGCTGGAACTCCTTTAGTGAACTGTTCAGCATGCTCTGGTAGACATATACAAGAGCGCTCAAACATTGTGGCTCTATTAAGCAGCTTCTCAATGTCTTCTTTGTAGACATTGATGATGTCACCATTGATGCTTCTTCCATAACCACTCTCATCTCTGTAGACATCAAATTCGCCCTTCTTTTCCCAGGAGGAACGACGAACTCCGTGTTTGAAAGCTCTCTTCCCAAGCTCGTGATGTATATCGATTGATGCTCTCTTCCATGTATCGATCGATATGCGTTGAGTTGCTGGATCTGCTGAGTTGGAATGAATGTTTTCTGCATCATCTTGTTCATGAGGTAGTTGGTGATGATCGTTCCGGTGGATGGGTGGTTGTATGTAGGGACTGATTGGTCAATTGGCCATCTGAAGGATGTCTGCAACGTCTTCTGTGGATATTGGAATGATTCTTCCATCTTTTGCTCGTGCATGACCTTCTGGATCCCTAAAAATACCATATTCATCCGGAGTTAGTAATGTAAAACCGATTTTATGTGTTTGTACCTCGGATGGTGTAGATGCTGTATCGATCGATGGTGGAGCTGATGCATCGATCGATCTGTTGAGGAACATGTCGGTCGATGGCTGGTGCTCCGTGTCGGTCGATATGGGTGCTTCAGGTCGGATCGCGGATGGTAGTGGTGATGTATCTACTGCAAAAATCTCATGATAACTGCTCACACATCTTCCAATCGAGTAATCTCCATCTCGTGGTTCGTGTGGGACATAGACTTGTGCGAAGTAAGGTTCGTCGCTCGTTGATTCAAAACGTCGTTTGAGCGATCTGGGTTGGGGCATATCGGTCGATGGAGAAGGGTCTCCATCGGTCGATGGTCGGAAGATGAAAGATGGGAGGGGAAGTCTGACTTCGTCTTCTCGACGAAATCTATATTCGGTGGCTCGTTCCTTTTCATAATCTGCATCGTACTCCTCCTGAGTAGTGATGCTAGCTAACTCGGGCATGTAATGATCGTTTTCCCAATCATTGGTGCCAAAATCACCGTCTGGAAACTCTTCCTCGATCTTCTGGAATAGCGTATCGATCGATGACCATGTGTATTCATCGGTCGATTCGGGTCGGCTGGTATCTGTCGATGGTAGAAGACTGCCATCGGTCGATGGATCTGGATCGGTTTCATACTCAGCCATGGAATCATACTCGTGAGCACATAAACATGTTGCTACGAGTGCTGGGTTCTTCATCTTTGGAAACTTGATGACTGGAACAGGATTGTAGTGGATGGTGGGGTTGATGAGGGTTAGACAGAGCTTGTTAGTTTTGAGATCACAAACGGCTCCAACTGTGGCTAAGAAGGCTCTTCCAAGTAGTAGAGAATTCTTGAAGTTGAGCTTGTTGGCTAGGACATGGAAGTCTGTAGGCGTTAGGGCATCTCCAATCTGTACCTCAAGGTTTCTAAATATTCCTCCAGAGTTCTGCTGAGAACAATCCACAAAGATGAATGATTCTTCAGTACGCTCGATCTTCAGACCTAGCTGGTCTGCCATAAGCTTGGGTAGGATGCTGACTCCAGATCCTATATCACATAGGGCACGAGGGAACTCAACACCTCTGATGGAACAGGGTATTGTGAACTTCCCTGGATCGCTCTTCTTCTCCGGTGTGGTCTTCTTCTTTAGACTATCTCTAACTTGATGAAACATCCTCTTTATGTCTTCTTCTGTCTCTCTTGTTTCTCTGAAAAACATCCACAATCTGTGTGAAAAGTAGGCTTCTTCAAAAGGTTTCTCTTTAGGTATTTTGAGAACTCTTTTTCTGAAGCTTGACAATTCTTTTTCATTAGCTTCCCTTTTATAAGGCTTCGGTATCTTCTCTTTCCTTTTTCTGAGAACTCTTCCATTAGTTTCTTTTTCTATCTCCATGGACTCAAAGATATTTGTGAGTCTCTCCAAGATGGCTTTCTGAGGGCTTCTAGTAGTGTAATACCGCTCCCGAAATGCGTCAATACGTGAACCATCTATCTTGGGGAGTTGCACTCGGCGTTGGGGTACCGTGTATCGGGCGACACTGACTGGAGTGCGTCGGGCGATATCATGGTCTTCCTGTCGATCGATAGGAGGGTAATCATGTCGGTCGATAATGTGCAGATCGATCTTGACAGGGACGGGCGGATGTGGGTGACGTGCTGCGAAGGCTTCGTGAGGCATAGTCTGGCCGGTACTACACTCGTACGGGAACTCGTCTAAGTCCATCGATCGACACTCATCAAAATTGATCGATCGATGTGTATGGGAACGTATCGGTCGATGATCACGGGGTGATATCGATCGATAGTAGTCGCGAACGAAGTCTCTCTCATCATCAGATTGATGAATCTCTTCTACTACCGCTTGCCAAAAATCATCATCCAGGATGGCATTGATGTTATTGTTGTTGGCAAGCTCCTGCTTCTTTAGGGCTTCTACTCTCTGAAACACCTGAGTCTCCAGTTTCTTCATATGGGTGTTTAAAGCATCTAGCTTTGTTTGGTGGGTGTTGTAGACGGAGTCAATCTTCCCATTGAAGTCTGTCCGAAGTTTCTGCTGACTCTCAAGGACCTTGTCAAGCATCTCCTCCAGTTTAGTATCTTGGGTGGGTGGGTGTGGTTGGAGTAGAATGAGTTTCCATAGCTCATGTTGTTGTTGGGGTTGCTGCTGCTGAAGGTGTTGGGTTTCTGTGAATTCTGGTTGAAGTTCCTTCTCTGGCCTGTGTAGTTATGTATCCTCCTTGCTTCCAGATCTCTGAAAACCAGCTCCACTGACCCAGTTCACATCTTCTTCTATATAATCTTCACCTGCAGTCTCTGCATCCTCCATTGAACAGATCTGCTTGTTTCGTAACTTCTGAATGGTATCCAGCTGTGCTTGTACTTCATTGATGTATTCCTTCCCAAGGAATGATGTAGCTTTTGTCTTCATGAAGTTGTTTGTGCTGTTGCTGGAAGCTAAGTTATCAATTAACTTCACAGCCTCTTGTGGACTCCTGGTGTTGAAGTTGCCATCACTAGCTGTATCAAGAGCTCTCTGATAATCCAATGTGATGACTCTGTAGAAAGTGCAAAGAAGTTGCACTTTGTTGAAACCGTGGTGTGGGCAATCTCTTTGGTAGGACTTGAATCTGTTCCATGAACCTTTGAATGATTCTTCAGGATTCTGAGTGAATGTAGCAATCTTTTTCCTCCATTCTTCAGCGCGTGACTCATCAAAGAAGTTACGCAGGAATGCGTTCTTGATGTCACTCCAGGTTGTGAGAGAACCTGGTGGTAGTTGTCTCAGCCACTGCAAAGCTTCTCCAGATAGATAGTACTTGAAAAGCTTGCAAAGAAGATAGTCTTGAGGGACTCCATTGGCTTTTATGATGGTTATGAGATTCTCGAACCTCTCCAGATGGTCCATATGATGCTCATTGGACAACCCACAGAAGGGTATTTTTCCTACAAGGGTGTAGTACTTCGGCTTAAGCTCGAAATCTCCTCTTTGAATAGCAGGAGGGCGAATGGCTGATCGGTTGGAATAGAACTGATCTGGGCGTTTGTAGTCAGCCAAAGATCTAGCTTGGTTAGCTTCTTCTACAGGTTGAATGATGTCTGTAGGTGCAGTCTCTTGCTCAGGTATGATCTCCTTCTGAGCGTTCAGCTTCTGACTTGCTGCATTACGCGTGACCATCTCGATCACGCAGGTCTCCTTTCTCATCGGTAGTGAGAATAATAGGCGTTAACATGTCTCGCCGGTTAGTATCGTTCGATGTAAGATGATGTATATCGATCGATGTCGGATGAAAGGTATCGGTCGACGAACGGTTATTGATGTCGAGCGATGTAACGGTGAGAGTATCGGTCGACGCTGAAGGTGTCTCGGTCGACTCTAGTAGGCAAGTATCTGTTGACAGGGATGTGTTGATGTCAATCGATGAGGAGCGTAGGTCTTTGCGGATGCTACGTTCGAAGCCGGGAGGATCTTCTGAGTACAAAAGGTGTTTGTTCTTGTTGCTTCCAGTACTGCTGGGCATGTTCCTGAAAATGATAGGAAAAATTTTTTTCGTGTCAGAAGATAATTAAACAATAAAAGAAAAATAACCTAGACCTAATCAGATTAAATCTAATGTTATCAAAATTCCCCAGCAACGGCGCCTAATTTGATATCACTCAAATGTTTAACCCTAAGAAGTGAATTACTCTCTCAAATAAGAGGTACAGTAGTAGTACTTAGGGATCGAATCCACAGGGAACTAAGGAACATAATAGATGTAATGCTAAATGATTATGCTAGGTTGATTAGGTTTAAAATAGTAAATTGCAGTTTTGTAAGCAATAATAAGTTGCTTAAGAGAATGGGTTTAGGTTTAAAAACAATAACAGAAAGTAGTTAGATTCAAGGTTGCTATTAAGATAATCAAGATTATAATCCTATAGATGTTTTAATGAATTGCTTGCAAGATATATGAGAACTTCGATTCTTAGATAGATCTAATAGCAATCGCTAAATAGACACATCCATTGATCTTATTGCCAGCAATATCGACCAATGTTTTGACAGCGATATCGGACGATATGGGTTGCTGTCGATAGATGACTCTATAGGAGTATCGATCGATATAGCATAAGACCGAATCGAAACTGTGTTCACCAAGATCATAGACCGGCTCTCGCACAACCCTAGAGGATCTAAGCTCATGCCAAATGATTTCAAGACAATGATTAACGAGTTAAATCACATCCATGATCATACTCTAGGTAGCTACTCTAGAGTAAGCATTAGGTTTCATTTGGATAATGAATATCAACAATTCAACAGTCCATAGTTGGAGCTAATCCCTCATAACTATTTGAACCCTAAATCTAAGAAAGAAATCTACTCAGACATAGCAGAGAGATTCATAACAGCAAGGTAGTAATAGAAACTCATAGATTAGAAGGTTGAACTTTTGGTTCTTGGAACAACAAATCTCTTTGTGTGTTTCTTCTAAATCTAGAATTCTATAACCTTTAAGAAATTAAGATGAAAAGAAATACTTTATTGCTAAGTATAGAATAGAACAAAAGAACAAGAAAAGTATGCAAAGCTTTTCAAGTACAAAAGTAACTAGAACAATTGAAACATTCAAAAAGCATGTCTAGCCAAACACAATGGCAAAAACTATAAATATGAGTTCCATTAAGTTAAAAACTCGTCAGGGGCATTATTGTAATATTGGGAAGACTTGGGCTTCAAGTCGGCCAAGTCGGACTTGCTCTCCATGCATCATATCGATCGATGGTACATGGTGTACATCGATCGATGAGTATCTCGACTTCATTTTCAATAGAAGCGTCATCGATCGATTACCCAGGGTATGTATCGATCGATATGTATCCTTATTGTCTAATCTTCATAGTCATCTTCGGAAAATTCTCCTTTAAGCTCCAAAAGGGCACCTAAATCATCATTTTACTCCAAAGTGCTCCTGAACATGAAAACATACCTAATATACTCCAAAACATATATAAAACTCATAAAAGCATATCAATACCATGGCTAAAAGCGGGTCAAAATCATGGTATATCAATATTTTTCAGTAAGATAGCCGCTAATGATAAAATTTAGGCTAGCATCTCCAACCGTTCGGTAATGCTAGGTTTCACAGAGATTTCTTCCTATACAGGTTTTAAGGAATATAAATATGTCAATTTTTTAAATAAAGAATGATTAGTTGATATCTTATCTTGTTTCTTTACTTGTTTCAGTTTGATATTTGGAAAAAAAATTGTAAAATTTGAAACTTCGTGCGAAGAATGCGTCCACTTCATGTCGAATAATCGTAGGTATACTTTCGATAATATATAAGTCCATCCCATATGATGTGTTCTTACATTGAAATCGGAATGAAACTATGTTTCGCTGTCTAGAATAATTGCTAGGTTGAATAGCTAGATAGAGAGTATGATTGACTTTTATAATAAGATAGATGCATGAGTATAAGTGAGAAAACCAGCTTTATTAATCATCATATTGTAAAACACCATTAAAACACCATGAAATAACCACAAATCCAAGTAATAAACTAAAAAAAAACAGCTATTAAACTTAATCATTCAAAAGGAATAGGATCAATCATCCATTCTCAAACTAAGCATCAGTAGTTGTCTTCTCCAACTTGATCATCTTAGTGCACAATTTCTTAGACGTAGATGTCATATCAAGTAGATCAGCATCTTCTTCTTTGCGCTTCAAAAATGGTGTTGACAAATCCTCAGATGAAGTTTCTTTGTTTGGATCCACTCCTGAAAGCTGTGCATCGTCAACACAGTTAAAGGGATTATTTCAAGCTATTTTTAAGTGTAATTTATAAGAAACAAACTAAATTACCCCTCCACCAGAAAGAGTTGATGAAACTTTCTCAAGATAGGAAGTTTACTCTGTTTGAGATTGGATTTTTTGAATCGTATCTCCACACTACATGTTGGACACCTTAAAAGTGATGGATCCATTGATTACATTGTCATTACTTATGGGATACCCAAACAAATGAATTTTTCAACTAAACTTTCAATAGGCTCATGTAAGATATTTGGATCTTCAATCTACGTGAAAACATGAAAAAATTATTGTAGAGCAATACAAATGTTTTAATGATTTACAAAATAAGTAATAAAAAAAACCTCATCATATGAACTATCCCAAATATCCGTTGCAGTGTTACCAATAATAGATTGGGCAACAGAGTCAAGCAGCATAACTCTGCACGACTCGCTATCATCTTTCACAAACAAATGAAGTTTGTACCTGAGCTTGCACATGTATAGTTAGGAAGTTTTGAATCAAAAATGTAGTAATATATATGGACTACCCTATAATACTTACCTGGGTGAGACATTATTTTTGACTGCACGACATATATCACAGTAAAAGGATTTTTGGACTTCATTACTCTTTTCAGTACAAACACTCTTCGGTTTGGACCCTTGTTTGGTAACTCGTTGGTTATGTCTGTTACAACCAAAGTAGAACCAACCCCAATCTGTATCAATTGATTCAATTGAACAAATGATTTTGCAACTCTCAACCTGCACGTATATTATACACACACATAATTGATATCTATTACATACTTAAAAAGTAAAAAAGAATGAAAAAACAGTAGCTAATTACTTCAGTGGCGACCAAAATCTAAGATATAGGTCTGACTTCAATGTTGTTTCTGCTTCTGAACAATTTTCTTTTCGTCTTTTGTAGTAAGAGCTAGAGGAAGATCATTGGCCAACATCCTATAAAACATCATTAACATTTTATTTAAATTTAGGTATATAAGGAAAAAAAGTTTGATACCATTTTATATAGTGATATCAACTTACTGTTTTGTAAATTCAATGGCCTCTTCGAACTTTGGGTTGATATCCACGACTGAAGAATCAAAATCATTGCTAACTTGTACTTCACCATATGGAGATCAACATTAAGGACTCAATAAAACCATTCAATAATCCATAAAGTATAAAATTTTATATAACTAGCTATACCTCGGTACCAACCAATCTTGGCAAACCGTATCAAGCAAATAACCATTTCATTGTTTGAATCTGCGAAATGCGTTTCAACTTGCTCTGCATAATTTTCCCACAAGAAACACGCAACTTCATCACCACTGTATTTTGCCAAATTCAAACGCAAATAAAGATACCGTTTGTTAATAACTATATATCAATGAATCCAGAAGAAGAACAATTACTTTAAAAAATCACTGTATTTTATCTGAAGTCACGTAAACGAAATTGAGATTTTTTCGTATCCTTCCTCATAGCTTGAACAGTTTGGATTCCAGCTAGATCTACAACTTGTCCAATATTATATGTATGTAAAAACAATAAATAATTAATTATGACAAAAGAATAGAGAATGTTTTCAGAGTGTTCATAATTTATGTTGTAAATAAACTATATGATTATGGTTGTGTACCTTTTAGCCAAATATTTCTCTGTTGATCGATATTCCTTAAATCATCGTAACCTGAAAGCGAAACAAAATGATTACCAGAACGATAATCACAATCTGATACCACTATTTCACCAGAGAAAGTCAACTTATATTGATAAACTGTTGGGCGATAATGTCCTTTTGCTTCTGAAACAGAAAAGTGTCGATACTTTTCCACTCCCCAATTGGCAAATCTCGCTTCAGTCGATAGATTTGATTCCTTTTACAAAATGCTGCAACCTTTACACCCTAGAAAATAAAGAAAAGTTGAATAAGATATTGATTAAAAAATTAGAGTTCTAAAAACAATCAAACTTCTGTAACTTACATTTTTGTCAGCGAGGACCAATTCTAATGTGTCGCCTCCATAACTGGTGTTTTGTTTCCAAGAAAGAGTAGAACCTTTACGCGAATTTGCCAATTCTCACTGTAAGGTTCAACACTGTTAAGGAACACAAAAGTGTTTGGTTTTTTCATTTTGTTGTATTTGATGTGATAGTGAATGTCGAACGATGAATATGAGAATAACTATATATACTCCTCACAGTTTAGGTCTCGCCTGAAAAAAATATACTCTCCAACAATTCAGGAAACTAATTATTAGTCTATAATTAACATCAAATCAAGAGATTTAGTAGCTAAGCAAGATTTTAGGCAAAGTAGGTTAACTTGGAGAATGGATAATTCCATAAAGAATTGTATATATCTATCGATATTGTGCTTTATAATTAATACCAAATCAAGGGCTTTAACTGTAACCGAGATTTTCTGTTTAAAAAGAATAAGAATATATTGAGGATTTTCGTAGCAAATAAGAAGGTGATTTAAAATTATGTTCCAAATAACTGTAAGATACTGAATCAGCACTAACTTCCTAAATAATAGATAGTTAACGAAAATCATACCGAAATATAATTAACTGCATAAAGATTAGATTAGACTAACAATAATATCAAATCGTAATAAGTCTATATACTAATAATATGAATTCCAACTTAAAAATTTTACTTAGAAGACGTTGTAATGTTTCTGCTAAATACGATAGTTTGGATCGATATATGCATAAAACAACATATTTAACATAGAATATATTAATTTATCATGTTAGTATACTTTTATCCTATTTAATTCAGTATAACAATTATTTTAATATAATAGGTTATGATTATAAATAAATATACCATCACACAAAATAATATTCTACTATAACACTATTTATTTTTCAATACTTTTTATTTTACTATAACAAAATCTTATAGAATCTTTTGATTACTAAATTTATATAATGCATTAAATTCATAATTATTAGTAAAATATTAGAAATATATATTATTTAAATTTTAAATTAAAACAATAATTAAATTTTATAATATAATATTTTAATTTCATAAGTTAAATATAACAATTAGAAAATAAATTTAAGAAAAATAAATTAGAAAAACTAAAAACAATGATTTATTGAATTATATGATTTTTCAGTTTATAATTGATTTTTTATGTTTGTAAATTAAAATTAAATAAATATAACTTACTTAAATGACAAAAATAAATTTTGACTAATAAAAATATAAACAAAATCTAATCCGTTTTCATTAGAAAACATCAAAAACTTAACGAAATGGGTTAAACAGATAAACTATTCTAATTTGATTCTTATATAGTTGTTTTTATTTTAAGACAAACATTGTGAGACACCGAAGGCGATATCTAAACTATTAAAAGGCGATGGAAGGTGACACCGAAGGCAACACGCTCAGCTCTAATTGCAATGAGGCGGGAGGCGGCTCCAAGATGATTTCGACTGTAGCGGCTGGGACCAATACAGTGGTTAGAGTGGAAGAGAGAGGGGTTACTGGCGTTTCCATCCCTGAATCACTGTGGAGCAAGAATAACCAGGTTGAAGCTAATTTGCCACAGATCGACTTCGTTAATTGAGTGGCTTCGATTCTTATTCCAGAGGATATTTTTGGCGATGCTGATTTGCTTTGGAAGAGCTACACCGTGGGTTCATTGGCAACACACCCCATGTTGGCTTGAGTCATGCTACTGTGAATCACATCTGGGCTTCTCCAAAGAGTGGTTCAAAAACTGATGAGCATTTTATTTAGAAAACACTGTCTTGTTTCGAATAGAGAACATGGACATGAGATCCCGAGTGATTCAGCGTCGCTACTGGCAAATCTCTGACGTGCCTTTGGTGGTAAGCGAATGGTCCCCGGAAGCGGCTCTGAAACCACCAGACCTTAGTGCTATGCCCTGTGTATCGATCTTAAGGGTGTGCCAAATGATATCTTCTCACATAAAGGTTTGAAATGCTTGACTAGAGTGGTAGGAACTTTTGTTAAGCTCCATCTGAATACAGAGAGGTGTACTCGACTGGATGTAGCTTGTGTACTGGCTGAAGTAAATTTGCACAATCCACTGGTAGAGAGGATTGCTTTTAAGGAAAAGTCTGGAGAGTAGTGTGAGATTGGTGTTCAGTACCCATGGCTCCCTCTGAGATGTAATGTATGTCATGGTTGGGGGCACAAGGGAACAGAAAGCTGCTACTATCAAGATTCTAAATCGATCAACTGAGAATGTAAGCAAAGAAGGATTTGAAGAGGTTCCTATTGCACCGGAGGTGGCTATTCAGCAAGGAGGAAATGTTGTTAAAGACCTTTTGAAGGAACTTGCAGTGCTTCTTTCCAGCTCTCTTATTCGTGGAGAAAGTTCTTCGGAGGAGCAGGGTCTACCATGCTTAGGTTACCAAGCAAATGGAGGGGGGAAAGCTGGCGACATCTCACCTAGAATCATGATCTCTTAGCCGACAACAAAGACATTCCCTGATGCAGGAGAGGAAGATTGGACCCTGGCACATGATAAATCCGAGGCAGGGCGTGTAGAGTTAATGTTAAGGATGCTGTGGTGTCACCATCTCGATTTAGCCCTTTGATGGATCTCGAAAAAGAAGATGAGGATTTCGACCAGAAGTCTGAGGAAGATTTGAACAAGGAGGAGGAGGATTTAGAGGAGGGAGCGGTTGGCGGAACTAGAGGGGCTCCCTCTACTGTCACTACTACTAAAGGGAGGCGTTAAATGGTTGCCCCTTCAATTAATTCAGCAAAGAAGATGATTGTGCAATCGAAAGACTTTAGTTTGTTGGTAGGCAGGATCAACAAAAGAAAACTTCCGTAAGGAGGTTATGACGAGTTTTTTTTCATGGAATATACGTGGATATAATATGCCATGCAAACATCAAGCAATGAGGAGTTGGATTCAAGCCGAAAAACCAATGTTTGGCTGTTTGGTAGAAACCAGGGTTCAAGAGAGGAAGTTAAGGATGTGTATGGATGCGGCTATGCCTAATTGGCAAGTATTGACGAATTATGATTATCATCAGCTCGGTAGAATCTGGTTCTGCTGGTCTAACGAAGTGGTGGTAACAAAACTGCATATGAGTGACCAGATTATCACCTGTGCTATTCAAATACCAGGAACAGTCGAACAGTTTATTTGCTCGGCCATATATGCTCATAATACGGCTGCTGAGCGGTTAAACCTATGGAGAAATATAAGAGCAACTCAAGTGGCCTATTCTTATCTCAATCTCCATGGATTCTCATTGGGGACTTTAATGTTACTCTCTCCTCTACTGAACATTCTCGTGCTTTAAATTACAGAAGTGACCAGATTGGAATGACACGTTTTCAAGAGGCCATCACTGATTGTGCACTTCTTGATCTGCCTTATGTTGGCGCTCTCTTGACTTGGTGGAATAAAAGGGATGCGGACCTTATTGGCAATAAACTGGACAGAGATCTGGTGAATGGTGCTTGGCTACAGCAATACCCTCAGTCTTATGCTAAGTTTGACGCTGGTGGGGTTTCGGATCATGCCCGGTGTCTGGTCATTACCTCACGGACGATGAGGATTTTTTATCTACAGCTAGAGAAATGTGGGATACTTCGCCTCAGCTATTCCATTCTCGCTATGCCTTATCTTGTTTTCATTAGAAGCTAAAGCTGCTCAAATTCTCCTTACGAGCTCTCAATCAAACTAGGTATGGGGATTTACCAAATAAAACCAAGGAAGATTTTGAGGTGCTTTGTGAATGTCAAAACAAAGTTCTAAATGATCTCAGCCCTGAGAACTGCACTCGAGAGTCAGAGGCGGCTGACAGGTGGAACAAATTGGCTAGGATTGAAAAGAAATTTTATAGACAGAAACCATGTGTAAGATTTTAAGAGTCATAAGGCCTGTTGTACAACAAGAAGCACTATAAAACTTGATATATCCAAGGCGTTTAATACGGTTAAGTGGTCTTTCATCATCTCAGTACTCCAAGCGGTGGGGCTTCCTTCTCAATTCATCAACTGGATAAAATTTTGTATCTCAACAGCTTCCTTTTTCGTCTCTGTAAATGGAAGTTCTTCACCAGTGCTCAAGGAATAAGGCACGGATGTTCCTTGTTGCCTTACTTGTACACCATACTTAACAATGTCCTTTCAAATATTCTCAATCAAGCAGCTGAGGAGGGGAAATTCGGCTACCATCCCCAATGACAAGGAGTTAAACTCACTCATTTGAGCTTCGCGGATGACATCCTTGTGTTTACAAATGGCACCATAGAATCTTTAAAAGGAGTAACGGAGGCACTAAAAGTTTTTGCAGGTATGTCGGGGCTCCACATTAATGCGGCTAAATCCAAAATCTATGCAGCCGGAACTGATCTTTCCTCCCTGATCACTGTGGCGGAGTCAATGGGTATTGGAATGGGAAGTCTGCCTATTCTATATCTCGGTATGCCTTTAACCAGTAAAGTTTTAACGACACATGATTATGAGCGTTTACTCGATAAGATCAGAAAGAGGATGCTCTGCTGGTCTAATAAGAGTTTGTCCTTTGCGGTTTGGCTCCAACTGATTCAATAGGTCATTAAGAGCATGGTGAACTTTTGGAGCTCTGCTTTCATTCTCCTTGCCAAGTGTTTGGACACAATCGAAAACATGTGTAGTGCTTTCTTGTTGTCAGGATCGCCCACGCAATCTCACTAGGCTAAAGTGAAGTGGGAAGATTTATGTTACCTAAGGAAGAGGGAGGCTTAGGGGTGATGAGGCTGAGGGAGTCATCTAAGGTTTACGCTTTGAGCCTCATATGGCGCTTGTTCACCCAACCTACTTCCTTGTGGGTTTGTTGGATCAAGTACTATTTGCTCCGTCAAAACTCATTTTGGGATGTAAGAGATGATACAAAAGGGTCCTGGAATAGGAGGAAACTTCTTAAGTTGAGGGATTTGGCTTATGAATATTTGAAAGTGGAGGTGCGAGACGGAGCAACAACTTATTTCTAGTTCGATAATTGGATGGGCTGTGGAAAACTGATAAATGCTACCGGAGCCATTGGTACAACTTATCTAGGTCTACCTCGCAGCGCGCTAGTGTGTAATGCGGTTATTGGGGATGGTTGGACTCTGAGAAATAAGGGCGGTAGGAGGTTCCAGAATATGTATACTCAAATACATGGAGAACCAATACCAGCTGCAACTAGGGGTAATGGTCTGATTCTTTGGAGACATAAGGAGAATGATTTAAAGGATTCTTTCTCTAAGGCTAACACTTGGGAACATATTCGATCAAAGAAAGACAAAGTTGATTGGTGTAAGGTTGTTTGGTTTGCGCAGGGAATTCCTCGGTATGCATTCATTACTTGGTTAGCAATTCTGAATAGGCTCTCTACTAGAGATAGGATGAAAAACTAGGGAATCACGCAGGGTTGTGAACTTTGTGGAGAAAAGGATGAGACTGGGGATCACCTTTTCTTTGCGTGCTCCTACTCTTTCATAGTTTGGGAAGGACTGATCAGAGGCTTCTTTGGCCAGAGAACTAATCCTTACTGGTCTTTTACGCTCAATATGATCAAGCGTAACAGGTTATCTCGACTTGATTCCATCCTCATCAAGATTTTTTTTCAAATGGTAATCAATCATGTCTGGAGGGAAAGAAACGTGCGACGTCATCAAGGCAAATGGATGTCGATCGAGCAGATGAGTAAAACCATCAACAAGACAATGAGGAATAGGATTGTGTCACTGAAATACGGCCCCAACACCGCAATGCGGGACTCTTGCAGCGATAGTTTCAAGTCACAAGCTAGTTGGAAGTTGGTTCTGATTTTTTTTCCGGTTTTTTTTTCTATTGTAATCCATTAATCTTACATAGTAGTATTAGTCTGATTCTTTTGTAAATGTAATTCTTTATCAAAACTAATCAATAAATTTGAAACTTCATAAAAAAAAATACATAAAAAATATGTAAATAAAAAAAATTATATATTAAGATATGTTTTTAATAAAAAGGAACAAATACATAATTATACATTAATAATATCGAGCAAGACATATTAAGTTACATAATATAAAAGAGGAAATTATAATAATATATTTCATCAGTTTGTCAAAGATTTAGAAATAAATAATTATAAAAACAAAAAACATATCGGTAGGGGTTAAAATCTAGTTGGATTTCTTATAAGAGATTCATATGATGTTTTATCAAAGTTAAACCGAAAGTAGAATTTCCAGTCTATCGAATTGGAATATTTAATCCAAAAAGTTTAAACCGGACACCTTAGTTCTTGTTCTCGGTAAAACCTTGAGGGTTTAGTGATTTTCGGACGGCGACATGTCCGTTTTGTCGGTGCTCGAACGAGGACTGGGAAAGTGGAACAAGCTTGCGTATTTATTACCCAAACCAATCGGAGCTCTTCCACGGACTGAACACCTTGACGAGCTCTTGAAAGCATGTGCTAAATCATGTTATCTGAGGACTGGCGAATCGATTCACGCTCATTTGATCGTAAGGAACCAATCATCTAGAGCTGAGGACGTATGGCAGATCAACTCTCTGATTAATTTCTACATGAAATGCGGGAAAGCTGTTAGTGCACGCAAGTTGTTCGACATAATGCCTGAGAGAAACGTGGTTTCTTGGAGCGCGTTGATGAAAGGTTATCAAGGTTCTGGGTTTGATTTTGAAGTTTTGCATCTTTTCAAAAGTATGGTTTTTTCTGGCGAATCGCAGCCTAATGAGTTTGTAGCCACCATAGTTTTTAAATCTTGTACGAGCTCTGGGAGAATAGAAGTAGGTAAGCAGTGTCATGGATGTTTTCTTAAACATGGTTTGATGTCACATGAGTATGTACGAAACACTCTTCTCTACATGTATTCTTCATGTTCTGGAACAAGAGAGGCTATCAAGATTTTGGATGATCATCCCTGTTGTGATCTGCTTGCTTTTAACTCGGCTCTTAGTGGATATTTGGAGCATGGTTCTTTAGAAGAAGGACTTGATGTTTTGACAAGGATGGCCAAGGACGATTTGGTGTGGGACGTCTTCACGTGCATGTCTTCTTTAAAGCTTTGCTCCAGTCTCAGAGATTTGGAGTTGGCTCGGCAGATTCATAGCCGAATGGTAAGGCATGGTTTCGACTGTCATGTTGATGTAAGTGGTGCACTCATTAACATGTATGGAAAATGTGGTAACCCTTTATATGCTCATAGAGTTTACAGTGGTACGAAAGCTCACAACATCATCTTGAACACAACGATCATGGATGCGTACTTCCAGAACAAGTCTTACGAGGAGGCTCTAAATCTGTTTGCAAAGATGGAAACCAAAGAGGTTCCACCTAACGAGTTCACGTTTGCTGTTTTGTTAAACTCAACCGCAGAGCTGTCTCTTCTAAGACAGGGAGATCTTCTACACGGTCTTGTGGTGAAATCTGGTTTTAGGAACCATGTAATGGTTGGCAATGCGTTAGTTAACATGTACGCCAAAAGCGGTAGCATCCAGGATGCGTGGAAAGCGTTCTCAGGCATGGCCTTTAGAGACACAGTTACTTGGAACACAATGATATGTGGCTTCTCACATCATGGACTAGGGAAGGAAGCTCTTGAAACCTTTGATGAAATGCTGACCTCGGGAGAGTTACCTAACCGCATAACTTTCATCGGCGTTTTGCAGTCTTGTAGCCATATGGGTTTCGTGGAGCAAGGTCATTATTACTTTAACCATTTGATGAAACAGTTTGGTGTCCAGCCTGATCTACGGCATTATACATGCATTGTTGGACTTTTGAGCAAGGCTGGATTGTTCGAAGACGCTGAGTATTTCATGAGAACAGCTCCTATAGAATGGGATGTTGTTGCATGGAGAGCTTTGCTAAACGCTTGTTACGTTCGCCGGAACTACAGTTTAGGAAAAAAAGTGGCGGAATACGCCATTGAGATGCATCCAAACGATTCAGGGATCTATATATTGTTGTCCAATATCCATGCCAAGTCTAAAGAGTGGGAGGGTGTGGCGAAAGTGCGTTCTCTGATGAAGCAGAGGCGTGTTAAGAAGGAGCCTGGGGTAAGCTGGATAGGTATACGGAACAAAACGCATGTGTTTCTTTCAGAGGACAATCAACACGCCGAGATTGTACTGATTTACGCAAAGGTGAAGGAAGTTTTGTCAAAGATCAGGCCGTTAGGGTATGCGCCTGATGTTGCGGGAGCTTACCATGATGTAGAAGAAGAACAGAGAGAGAACAACCTCTCTTACCATAGCGAGAAGCTAGCTGTGGCTTACGGTCTGATGAAAACGCCTGAGAATTCGCCCTTGTACGTGACTAAGAACGTGAGGATATGTGATGATTGTCACTCTGCAATCAAGCTTATCTCGAGGCACTCAAACCGGTTAATAGTTGTCAGAGATTCCAACCGGTTCCATCATTTCCAAGATGGCCACTGTTCTTGTTGTGATTATTGGTGAGGATTTGAACCGATCATTTGCCACATCACGAGCTTTGATTAACATCGTAAGCATTTTCTTAAAGTTCTCTAGTTATCATTTTATAGTTGTAAATAGTATCTCACAGCTTTTGGTTTTGACAAATTATTCATCATCTCATTGGTTTTGTGCTCTATAGGAGCTTTTGATATTTAAAGTTTTTAATATATTTTACAAAAAGGTAATATGACACAAACAACATTAACAGAAACAATCTCTAAAGCTTAACCAAAGCAAGGAAGAAAAAGAAGTGCAAATCCTTACTACAGAAACTATGATTTCAGCAGAAGTAGTTCTCCATGAATTTCACAAATCCATGGAAATTGATTCTTCCACCTTTATTTCCGTCGAATGATCTGATCATTCTTCTGCAGTTCTCAAGGTTAGATTTTTGCTTTAAGCCAAGGATTGTCAATACTCTCTGCAGATCCATGGGATCAAGAAACCCATCTCTGTTTTCATCATTGACATCAAAAGCTTGCTTCAGTTCCTCCAAGTTCGGCTCTTTCTCTTCAAACAGATTCGAAAGCTCCTCGGAACTGTAACGTTTCTGAAGTCCCTCGCTTTCTTGGTCGGTAAAGTCCTAAGCTTTGCATCACCATCTCTGCATCTTCTATGCAGAGACCATCATCATGTTTGATCAAACTCTGGACTTCGAGATCTTTGCTCTTCTTCTCGGAAACACACTGCTGGTGTTGAAGAAGAGGACAGAACCTGGAGAAAAATATCTGAGCGAAAGAAACCCATCTGAAAAAACCGATGAGGAAAAAATCCACCAGACCAAACAAAGGGTAAGAAGTAGAAGAAGAGTGTTTGCATTGGGACAAGGAACTATTTTCCATGGTTATAAGACAGTATAAGTGGTTTGCAGTCATAACTTTTGTTAGATAAAAACTAACAAACTTAGCAAGTGAATAAAATAAATGTGTGTTGTGAGGAGATGAAGGAGATATGAGTTGTGTTATATATACATGACGAATAAACCAATGTGGACAGTTTTGGTGGAGAGGCACATGTGAGGAAGTTGCAGTTGGAAGAAGAGAATAGGAAGGACGGGGAAAGAGGAAGCTTACACAAAAACTTAATATAAGAAAAGAACACAACGTAAGTTAAAAGCAAATTTCTTGTGCACCATTTTATGGTAATTGTATTGTTGGACTTATTATTAGAAGGAAACTTTGATCATTTTAGTTAGTTTCAATAAAAAAAAAAAAAGAGATCATTTTACTATTACTTTCAATTAATTCAACTATATTTTCCATAGGGATGTCACGTCTCGCTTCATCGTGTTCCTACCGTGCATAACATTTCATTTTTTATTTATAAAGATTTAATCATTATAAATATCACTGTACATTTATTATTTTGTTTCAAAAATAATGTCATTCTACATTTGCAATATAATTTTATATATTAAATTCATCTTTTACCCTTTTAAATAAACAATAGAATTTTATTTAAATCATTTTTATTTAGTTGATCATATATTTAATAGAAGCAAGTTAATATTTCTTCCGTTTATTTTTATATGATGTTTAACTTATTACACGGAGATTTAGATATTTTTTAAAAAATACTTTTAATGATATAATTTTAAAATCATAAAATTTTATTGGTTGAACAGTTTCCAATAAAATTATAGTTAATTTTAAAACTTCGAAATATATTTTATCTTAAAACATCTTATATTTTCAAATATATCAAAATGATACTCTTTGTGAAACAGAGGGAATACTAGTTTCAGAAATTTAACAAACTTCCATGTTTAATTTTTCTTTCAAGTCGTATATCTTGTTTTTTTTTTCATATCACCTTAACCGCTTATATTTATATTTCGACAAACAAAACAATAAAAAATTGAAGAAACGATTTGCCACGTTCTGTTTCTTTGATTCTAGCCTCCAAACAAACAACATACAAATTACAACAAACTTCATTCACCCCAATTTTTTTCTTGCCTCGTATATTTCCAAAGAATCCTATCATTTTATTTTTGTATAACTCAAAAGTAGATTCCAAATTTATACAAACTCAGACTAATTTTCTGGGGATGCGTGACTCGTAGATAAGTTGGCATACAAACTTATTAGTGGACCAAAGGCAAGGACTTATATGTGTAAGGTGTCCAGAGACAATCATGTACTAGTTTCCTCTCGCAAAGATCAAACTCGCAACCTATATGCATGCAAGAAGGAGCCAACCCTTACTATTGAACCACAATGTTCCGAACAAGAATCCTATCATTCTCTTTATTACTTTCAAAAATGTGCTAATCTTTTTTTTTTTTTTTTGAGAAAGAAAATGTGCTAATCTTCCCTTCGAGAAAAACAATATACAAAAAGCAGCGGTCATAGACTAAAAAACATAAAAGTAATCAAGAGTCTATATAAAGATTTAGCTAATTTTCACAATTAACTACTGATTGTTTCCTCACAATGATTCATGATTTGTTTGCAGTGCCAGGCCTGGACACACACCTATGATGCATTTGAACGGGGTTCACATTTTTGTGGGGCCTATACTATAAATAATTTTCTTTATAAAATTAAAAAAATTATATAAATATACTAATTAAATCATGTAATATGTAAATATTCTTTAGAAATTATTTTAGTTAGTTGTCTGTTTTTATCAATGTATAATTATAATAATAAAAAACTGTTTTGCATAAATTTTTTAATATATTTTAGTGACACTAAAATTATTATTTTAATTTTGTATGGGACCACAAAAAACTCCGAACCAGTTCTGCTTGTTTGACTATGATAGGAAAACATACATACTCTTACTTATTGACGGCATGAAAAGACAAGCATGAATTAATATCACATTTGCAACTACGTTCCTTAGTAATTTCATGGAAATTGCCAATGAACAAGACCGCGTGAGTGGCTTTGTTTTCGTTGTAAACTTTATTATTTTCTAAAATAAAAATGCTCATTCGTTGTTTTGTTTTGGACAATATGGGCAGTCTCTTAATGTTGTTCCGGAAAGAGGTCTAAGACAGGGGGATCACTCCCCTTTTATTTTAATTCTATGCACGGAAGCGCTCGTTAGCCTTCTAAATCACGCAGAGAATCAAGGGAAGATAACGGGGATGCGCATTACGCGTGCGTGTCCTTCGGTATCACACCTTCTATTTGTTGATGATAGTATGTTCTTTTGCAAGGCGAAGCCTCGTGAATGTGAAGAAGTAATGAGAATAGTAAAAAAATATGGACAAGCTTCATGACAATGCATCAATTTTGATAAATCATCTCTACTCTTTGGTAAGAGAATAGAACCAGATATTAGGCAAGAGATTAAAGACACACTTGGAATTCAGAATGAAGGAGGGATGGGAACATATTTAGGTATCCCAGAGGATATTAGTGGATCAAAATGCAAGCTTTTTACATACTTAAAGGACAAGCTGAGAAATAGAGTAAACGGATGGACGAGCAGGTGGCTATCAAAACGTGGCAAGGAAGTTATGATCAAGTCGATCCTGCTAGCACTCCCAACTTATGTCATGTCCTATTTTCTTCTTCCATTGGAGATTTGTGATGCTTTAGCTAGTGCCATTGCACATTATTAGTGGAGTTCGAACCCCCCAAAGAGTGGCATCCACTGGTCAACATAGGAGAAACTATGCCTTTTTAAAGAGGAAGGAGGAATTGGGTTCAGAATGCTTCATGAGTTTAATCTAGCATTGTTAGCAAAGCAGTTATGGACACTAATTCAATACCCATATTCTTTGGTAGCCCGAGTCATGAGAGGCCGATATTATCGAATGAGCTCGCCTTTGCGTAAGCTTCCTGTCAGTAGTCCATCGTATATGTGGACAAGTATATCGGCGGCACGAGAATTATTATTGCTGGGAGTGAGAAAGAAAATACATTCGGGCTATGAGGTAAGAGTATGGGAGGATCCTTGGAATCCTACCATTCCAGCGAGAGCAGCGTCCCTATTTGCACCGGTATTGCACCCGAACATGAGAGTGACTGAACTTATTGACCAAGAAACTAAGTCTTGAGACCTAGGCCGGCTGGCGAACTACGTTGATGATGCTGATATACCCCTTATAAGGAGTATGGCCATTAGCACAACACATCACAGGGATAATTATTGCTGGAGCTACACCAGGAATGGACAGTACACAGTCAAATCTAGATATTGGGTTGCATGGAATATCTTGATGAAGGAGGAGGAAAGTGTAGTTTGTGAACCTAGTATAACAAAACTGCAAGCACATGCTTGGAAGGTCAAGGAACCTTAAAAGATGTGCCATCTTATGTGGCAAATAATAACAGGTCATATGGCTATTACAAATACTTTGAACTATAGACACATGAGATGTGATAACCACTATCCAAGATGTGGGGAACCGGAAGAATCAGTAACTCACGCAATTTTTCAGTGTCCACCCGCAATGCAAGTTCAGGCCTTATCATCTACGCCTACCAACCCTTCCTTGTTTCCACTACAGAGCATGTATGCAAATATGGATTATCTCTTCTGGAAAAAAAATGCAATAATGGAACCGGAAATGGACAGGGATCCTTATCCCTGGCTAATATGGTATATCTAGAAGGTTCAGAACGATAAGTTGTTTAGAGGAATCGATAGAGATCCTTTGGAGTTAGCCCGATACACAGAGAGTGAGTGTCAGGCACGGTTCCAAGCCAATGAGCAGACTATATCGCCATCTCAAGGAAGTATAGATGTTGAAAGCCATGCCATAAGTCTAGGAAAATATTTGTATGGTAGATGGCTCTTGGACCTCTACAGCTCAGTTCAGTGGATGTGGTTGGGTATGGAACAACAGCATGGAGAATAGTCAGTTAATGAGGCTGCCTAATTTTGATTGAGTGGAGTCTGCTTTGCATTCTGAGCTGGAAGCACTGCGGTGGGTGATGGAGAGTATGCTTGAACATTCGCCTTGTCAGAGCTTCGGGACGGGCTGTAAGGAGTTGATAGCGATGATCAGAAATCCTCTTGACTGGCCGAGCTTCTCAACGGAATTGGAAAAGCTCATGATGCTACGGATCTGCTTCCTAGATTTTAAGATCTTCTATGTTCCTAAGACACAAAATGCTGTTTCTGATTCCTTAGCTAAAACTGCCCGATCCTTTTATTGAGAACTTTTGTTTGTTGTTTTATTCCGGTCTGGATTCTCAGACCACCTCAAGTATGAGTAATAGATCAGCCTTTTGATTCCAAAAAAAAAAAAAACTTCAAATATGTGATAAATAAGATATTATAAAAAGCTTATAATAACAATAAAGAAAGAAAAACAAAGTAGAACCGTAGCGGCGTTCTGAGGAGACCCCAATGGTGATTTTGATCTTCTCTTTGAAGATCTGATTTCTCGTCCTCTATTCATCCTTTGGTGATAGATCTTACGTCAAAACTAGGATATCTGACACAGAATCTACATGATCTCTACGTTACTTTCTGTTCAAGCAAGGACATAAACACGATCATATCTTCATTGAATTCTCTCTGTTCTGGTTGCTCTTATGGCATCATACAAGAACGTACATCATTTCACAGACGAGGATGATGATGATGAGCCAATCAACTTGTCGGATCTCGCTGATGAAAACCTAATACGTGAATATTGATTGTCTCTTATAGGCAAGATCCTTAATCCTCGAAAACAAAAAGTAAAGCGGCTCATTGTTGCGATGCCAGAGCAGTGGGGAATAACAGAGAGGATCCCTGTGTGTGATCTGGGAAATGGCCGATTCCTTTTTAATTTCGAGAATGAGGAAGATGTCAACTCAGTTCTTTCTAAGGGGGCCATTTCACCATAACTATTGTATGTTCGTTCTGATGCGCTGGGAGCCTATCGTAGAAGAAGATTACCCATCTTTGATCACCTTTTGGATCCACTTACAGGGTATTCCCCTCCATCTCTGTACTGAGCCTAACTTACAAGCTATTGGCGATAAGATTGGGAGGGTCCATTCAATTGATGCTACCGAAGGGAAGATTATAGTTGATATTCATTCTAAAAAAGCCCTGAAATTCTCTCGGAAATTGCAGACACGGGATTGGGATGATATCACTATAAAGTTGCATTAGGAGAAGCTCTTTAAACATTGTACTCAGTGTGGTCTTATGACACACGAGATTGCAGACTGCATAAAGATTGTTCCTGCGCCGATCATCAATGGGAGAGATTCTGTGATTCATCGGGCTAGGAAGGAACCATACAACTCCAAAGGTCAACTGATGCAAGTTAAGCAACATGTTGCAAGCTCTAAGGATGGATCTAAGCGTGCCTTTGAGGGGGGTCAAACACGGCAGAGTAGTGACCGGTTAAGCTATCAAAATAGAGTTCATCGCTCTTCTCACTCATCTCAAGCCTTAGCCTCTAGCGGTTCGAGAGACACTTATGACAAAACATGAACTACCTAGGGGAAAACGATCCAATCCTTATTCCTACATGAGAAAGGACGATATGGTTAAAGAGAAAGCTTGGACGAAAAAGGCTTCCATGCCTTTGAAGATAAAAGAGGTTAATGCTAATGTCTCTGGATCAAGTTCGGAATTGGAACCAGATCATATGTTTATTAAGCATATGCATTGGACAGCAAGACCTGCTTCACCAAAGCGTGTACAATCTGAGGCACACATACAGTCTGATGATAATGTCATGTTTAGGCCACCAAAAGACATTGTCGAAGAGCATGATCAGCCAATGTTACAAGCTGAGGACCTTATTCCTCCGTATGATGCACTGAAGATTGGAGCTTTAAGCGACAATTTCAACAATGAGGATGAAGAGATGCATGATGAGCTGACTAGCAATGAGCTTATGATTGTTCAACGTGACGATCTCCTGGGAGATGAGCTCTATGAGATGGAATTCAACAATAGTGATTCACCTGCGGGGAATGGAGCAGAAGCAATGTAGGAAAAATATAACCCAATCCTTATGATTGAGGCGGCTCCAGAGACAATTGTTACAAAGGAAGTCGAGGTCAAAATGGAGCCACCAAGGAGTGCAGCTAGATCTCTATTCCAAGATGACTCAAAAAAATAAATTCAGGAGTATATTCGTAGAGCTTCACCAAGAATCCGAGCAATTTTTGCAAAGGATACCGGTGGTAGTAGAGGAAGGAAAGTCCAACAACAAGGCATGGCAACAAGGAAGCAGAAGACTGGCTCAAGTGTTCAGATGAATGGTATGGTGAATGCCAAAGATCCGCCAAACCTTTATCAATGAAGACACATAGTTGGAACTGTCGAGGGATTGGGAACGACCTCACAGTTCGACACTTTACGCAAATGTATCAGAAGCATCAACCATGACTCTTATTCCTTTATGAAACGAAGAATAGGAAGCTGCTGCTGCAAAACATTCAGACTGAGTTAGGATTTGAGAAGTTGTTTACCGTTGAGTCTCTTGGCCAAAGCGGTGGTTTAGCTTTATATTTTATGGATTATCTGTAAGTTGATGTTTTATTTTCTAATAATCGTATGATTAATGTATCTGCAATTATTGATGGAATAAAAGTCTACATGACATTTGTTTATGGTGACCCTGTTATAGAACGGAGGGAACTAATCTGGGAACGCCTTACGCGATTCTCAACAATAAAAGATGGACCTTGGTTCATGATTGAGATTATAATGAAATATCTGGACATGAGGAGAAAGAAGGAGGAATAGAAAGAGCTGATATTTCTTTTCTGCCTTTCAAGCAAATGATAAGCGATTGTGGGATACTGAATTCCCATGCACTGGTAACCAGATATCGTGGGTAGGTAATCAAAGGACTAGGAATGGGACTAGTACTGTTAGGTGCCGTCTTGATCGTGCTTAAGCGACGATAATTGGCATGAAAAACCCACATTCCTTTGTTAAGTATCTTTGACTATGGGGCTCAGATAATTGTCCAGTCCTTACGAACATTCTTGTTAAGACTTTTAAAGAAAAGAAGAAAGTTAAATTCGACAAAGGATGGTTGGACAGCGAAGAGATAAGACAAGTGATTCAAGATTGCTTTAACTCTCCTGATCTCCCGTCAGATGCAAATATCTCGGTATACATTTCATGCTGAAGGAGACATGAACTTCCAATTTTTTCATAACCTCACAAAGCAGAGACGAGCAAAGAATATGATTACATGCCTGAAAGATGAGCAAGGAAATAATGTGGAGGATGAGGAAGGACTGGTTGCCGTTGCAACTACTTATTTTGGATCTTTATTTGAAAAATCTAATCCAACAGCATTGGATGAGGCCATGGGAAACATCTCAGCGACGATTACTGATGCTATGAATACTGATCTGGTGGTTCCAGTCACATGGCTCCAGTCACAGAATGGGAAATTAAACTTGCGCTTTTTGCGATGCATCCAGAAAAGGCACCGGGGCCTGATGGTATGAGTGCCTTATTCTATCATAAGTTTTGGGATATTGTTAAGGATGACTTGACTCGTATGGTCAATGAATTTTTATTCGATGGGATTATTGCGCCAGGTTTGAATGACACCAATATTGCTTAATCCCAAAAAATATAAACCAACTGTGGGAACCGAAATTCACACTTGTCGATTTCCGTTAAATAAGGAAACTTAGGAAAACCCTAAATTTCCAGAGGAACCGGATCTCTGCGAAAGCCAACGACAAGTAACCAAATAAATGCGGAAAAATACGAAAAACGTAAATAAAACGAATTTAAAGAAAAAGTAGATCTTATTTCGATTTCGCATAAAAGCGTTGCGATCGTTACAAGGGTTTACAAAGGCTTTGGCCGCAAGGCCGTCAGCGAGTTATCAACATAAAAACCTTAAACCTAATCGAGTCGCAGCTCGAAAACAAATGACAGAAAAAGATAAGAAAAAGGATTTGAATGATTTCGGACTGAACCTTATGAAAGGCTGCCTACGTACCCCTTTCGAGGATCAAGTCGAACGTAGTTCAGTTTATTGAGCTGGACAAGAGATCGAACTGCCTCGGCGAGTTCGTCTAGTGATTGAGCGCCAGTCATAGAAACCGAACTTGTCGAGAAAAAGCCTAAGTTTCTAAGTGCGGAAAATTCTAAGTTAGAAAAGTTGTAAAGTCTCAGATGAGAGCTCTGGATTTCGCCCCTTTGCTTCTGCCCTATGCCTCTTGCTTATATACTCCCTTCCTAGGCGGTTTAGTCTTTCCGTTTCGCCCAGATTCGAGTTTAATGAGAATCTTCCATTTATCTCGATCTTTCCTTTTTTCCCGCGGAAATCTTCTATTTATCCTCAAACTTGACTTTTATCTTCAAATTTGACATTTATCTTCTTTCTGCGAGTAAATCGCCAAAACGTCGTCGTATCTTCGGGTTGGGCTTCGTTTAAAGTCGCGAGTGGCTTTTATCGCGTTTTATGACTTTCCGAGCCGTTTTGCGATAAATCCGTTTTACGACTTTAGACGAGATCATTTCCTGATACGATGCCGTTTTTAGATAAGTTTCTCGATTTAATCGTAAAGCTAAGCAATGTTTGTTGTTTCGATTAATCGTTGCCGTTTTCTACGATTTACTCGGGGTTTTATTTAAAACGCATTTTGTACGATTTTTACGAAAAATCTCGAATAAATCGTATAGTTTAGGCAATATTCGGTGTTTCGTTTAACCGTTGCCGTTTTATACGATTTCCTCGAGTTCTTTTCGAGAAAACAAAGTCGTGCGGTTTTTATCGTAAAACTCGAATGATAGGACGGATCGAGACGAAACGGGAGACATTTCGACCGTGATTTCGAATACGATCGTGTCGAAGGACGTATGCCTTGAATCAAGGATGTGGGAGATCGTGGCTCGGGATGGTCGGCTCGACGTATGACGAGCTAGTTCAGCTTGGCCAGGTAGCCATATGGCGAACTAGGCGAAAAGAACCAGAGGGGCAAAGGTAGCCAAGCTGGCTTAGTTCGCCGGTGGGCGAACTAGTCAAGTGGGACTAGTTCGCCCACCGGCGAACTAGTCGAGATGGACTAGTTCGCCCACCGGCGAACTAAGCCAAGCTAGGATAGTTCGCCGGTAGGCGAACTAGTCAAGGGTCTCCTAGTTCGCCCATCGGCGAACTAAGCCAGCTTGGCTTAGTTCGCCGGTGGGTGAACTAGTTGCGACTAGTTCGCATTTTACGGCTGATTCGGTTTTTCGCGGTTTCGTAAAACGATTCTCGAGTTTTATAAAACGATTCTCGAGTTTTATAAAACGATCTTCGAGTTTTATAAAATGATTCTTCGAGTTTTATAAAATGATTCTTCGAGTTTTATAAAACGATTCTTCGAGTTATATAAAACGATTCTCGAGTTTTATAAAACGATTCTTCGAGTTTTATAAAACGATTCCCGAGTTTTATAAAACGATCCTCGAGTTTTATAAAACGATTCTCGAGTTTTATAAAACGATCCTCGGGTTTTATAAAACGATTCTCGAGTTTTATAAAATGATCCTTGAGTTTTATAAAACGATCCTCGATTTTTATAAAACGATTCTTTGGGTTTTATAAAACGATTCCTTTTATATTTCTGCGGGGAGTTTCGGCCGTTGATTCCGTCGTAACGATTTTGACCCCAACAGTTAACCCCCCAGCTCGTAAGAATCTTGAGCCTTTAGCGTAAGGTTCTTGCGAGTGGTTAACAAGTTTTAGTTAAGTTAGGCGGAATTAATGGTCGGAAAGGTCTGTTGAAAGTGATCTTTCCACTTTCCAGGGAGCGGAATGCGTTTAAAATTAGGGCTGCGCCTTGTGAAGGCTGCCTACGTACCCTTTTGAGGGGATCAAGCCTTTCGTAGTTCGTTTTGGAGTTAAGGTTCGTATGACCTGTTTCGCAGTGAGACCTTTATAGTCTAGTTATGTGTCGTGTAGGAGTTATCGAGCATATTGATGTTGATGGCATCTGGACCTTTGCCGGCCTTGAGACTAGCCTCGTAGGCCGTTTGGTCTGGCCGAGCGTGGCCGTTATAGTTTTCGGACTGGCCGTGTGTGGCTCTGAGTCCCTGCCGCTTTTGCAGCTTTATTAAAAATCAGTCTGCGTTTTAAGAGCGTGTTTTTATTCGTATGAATGTTGCGGGAAGAATATGAGTTGATATTGAGGGAGGTCCGCGAGTTGTCGTCTCGAATTCCTTTTTCCCTTAGTGTATCGCCTTGTTCATTTGCTCGTTTTAGGATGTTTAGTAAATCGAGTGAGAGTTTAGATATAGACGAAGAGACATGCCTTTAGGATCTCGATTCATGCCTTGAGACGTTAGCGACCAGTGTGCAGGGTTTAGGGCAAGACCTATGTTTACTTTCAGATTGAGGCTATGTGATGACTAGTCGGCTTTCGTTTTGCCTGTTGCGATTTTAACCTGATTCCATACCGATTTAGAATCCGCGATAGGTTCTCGGCTTATACGATTCATCTGGTTGGAACCGAGCATCTCACCGGGAACAATTTCTAAGTTGCCCGGAAGTGCTGACCAAAAGTTTGGATTTCTTTTATAGCACTATTACCCTTGTGTCGGGTGTTTGAGAGCTATCTCTGCGAGATAACTTAAGTTTGTTTAGGACTGTTGCGAGTTTGTTGTGATCAGCAACAAAATTTTTAGGCGATAGATGTTTATGTTGTTTTGGCCTTCGCGAAGAAGACGTACGTTAAGAAGTTTTGCGTAATTTAATAGTCGCGGACGGACTGTTAGGTCTTCCAAGAAAATGACTTTATCGAGGAAGGTATTTATGTCGAAAAACTAATATCCGGGCGTCTGCGACGTCTCGCAGTGCCGAAAGTTGGTTTTTATTTTATATGCCGCGTTTCGTGTTCGGATCGTTTGCGGGCTCGAAGATGTTGCGCGGTGTTGCGACGGTTTTGTTTTAACTTTGCTTTGCTGCTTTGCAGGAACACTTTGGTTCGTTTGCGGATACTCGCAATTAAAACTTACATTCTTGTTTGGATGTTAGGTAGTTTTATGATTTGTGCTAGAGCAATTAGGACCGAGAGGTCGCGTAAGTTGTTTCCTCGAAATGAAGCGTTTTTTGTTACGGTGCTTTTTGAAGTGTTGACCTTCCGAGATTCGTACGGCTTTAGGAGCTCTGGTACGAGTGTTTTCTTATACGTCGGATTTTGTAGGCAACTTGCTTCGGAAATAGAGTGAATCGCGATAATACAGAACTTAGCCGATTTTCGACAAGTTCGCATTATCCGTTGAATGTATTGGCTTGGCGCGAAGGTTGTGTTCAGCCTCACAGCCAAGGTCGTATTTGGTAGAGGATTAGACCACGACACTTTCGTGCTATCGAAAAGGTCGAGTCGGTTTGTAAACTTGGCATTGAAGTGACGTGCGATCGGACAATAGCCAAATAGCGTTTGTCGAGCTTGATATTCCAAGTATTCCCGTTGTTGTTGAAAAAGTTTTTCCGTTGTAGGTTTGATTTATACGATGAAAGTTTCGTATAATCTTTCCTTTGTTTGTATGGAAGTTGTTTCTTTTTTACTCGAGGGAGACAGATCCTAAGAAGCTCGATGCAGAGCCCGTGCGGAGTCATTTGCGGGGCGGTCTCATTCTCGGATGTAAACAAGAGGAATGAGAGCGGATGCTCGTGAACCGATGGGCTAAAGAGTGAGATCTTTCAGATCGTGTCGCGAGGAGGCAAAGTTTAGATTGGCCGCCCAGTGTCGGATCGTATAGCTTGGTTTTCGCTATAAGGAAAGTACTTTTCGCAAAACCTGTTACGTTTACTTTCGAAAGTTACTTCGTTATGACATGATCCTGACTATACGAAGGATTTCTCGTGTAAGTAAAGGGCGATGAATTTAGTAATCGACACGACAAATTGGGTTAACAATGTTTCCGCAGATTTTTCGAGAAACCTTTCCGCTTAGTTTTTGATTCCTCGGTGATGGTTTTTTCCGAGTAACTCGCGGAGTTTTACCAAAATTTATTTCACCGAGATCTAGTCGCAAAATGTTTTAGCGGGTTTCTAGGACGGAATGAATCACATGATAAGCAATATGATCAGTTGGCGAGAAGGGAGGACGTGTTCTCTATTGCTGCTTTGTGTTCTCGATTTTTCTTTTGCCACAAATCTTCTTGATATTATTCCGTGACTCACTTAATTCGACGGAAAATGATAGCACTGTTTTGACGCCTAAGGATTTCTCGTATAATTTTTCGATTCTTATACGACACTTGTTTTATCAAGTTCGAGAAGATCTTTATGACTTCGGCAAATTATCGAGTTTCACCCCAAAGTTTCGCAGAGATTTTCTAACCGCATGGTTGCGGCGAGAGATGCTGTATAGTCCTCGAGATTATTTCCCAGACAGTTTGGATAAGTTTTTAGCGCTTAGACGGTTTTTAGATTGTCGTTTGCTTTTGGGATGATTTCGACGAGGCGTTGCATCTTCCGAATATTTTTCCGCTTATTTTAGAAAGCATTTTCTTGATGCGAGGAAAAATGTTCGGCGAACGAAGAAAAATGAGTTTCGTTTGAAGGATTGGGATGATCGACAATCCGGGTCGATTAAAGACCATGGTGGATCGGAGATGACTTGGAGTATGTCTGATTTACGAAAACTTCTAGGAGCGAGTCGGTTTTAAGACAACACCAGCGTCTCTAGCTCCCTCTTTCTTTTAGGAAATGAGTACGTTCGAATGCGTGGCGATCGTTTCTCGGTTGTATGAGAGATTGGATCGGTTTGCGAGTTATGCCTTAGTTTCGTCGATGATTTGGGATCGTCTATTCTTCGTTCTTCGTCTTTTGACTTACCGGTATTCGACGAATTACCAGCATGAGTTTCGGAGCGGGGACAAGACTTAACCATCGGAGCTCATGTTCTTGTTTCTTCGTACTGCTGGTTTTATTTGACCGACTAGGTGCGCTTTGTATATCGAAAAAAATCAATCACGTGTTCATGATTGGATATTTTCGACTTAGTGTGGCAGAGTTTCGTAAAACCGGATTGGGTTTAGAGAGTTCAGATTTCTCGTATAGTTTAGGCAACTTTGGTGTTCAGTCAACTGTTGCCGTTTTAGATGATTGATTCGAACTTATACGAAGAAACAAGTCTTTGCGGTTTTATCGTAAAATCCTGATGGAAATTCCGGTTGAGAGAAAACGAGAATCAGCGCGGTCAAGACTCGAGAGAGAAACTCAAGGATTGGTTCAGCTTCGACGTAGGGCAAGTCGGGTGAACCCTTTCAGCTCGCCGTGTGGCGATCTGGATGGTAAGAACCCTTGGGGCAAAGTCAGCGTCTCTTGGGCGAGCTAGGCGCTTGGTTCAGCTCGCCGTATGGCGATCTACCTAGCTCTATGTTCGACGAGCTAAGCCAGCTTGGTTATCTCTATGTTCGGCCAGCTAAGACGTTTGGTTTAGCTCTATGTTCGGTGAGCTAAGACGCTTGGGACGGGTGATCTCGATTCGTCGAGTTGCCTTGTGTTCGTTGTAGAGTCTCGATGGAAAGTCCGATTGAGACAAAATGAAAAGCGTCTCGATCAAGCTTCGAGATGTAAATGTTTCGATCCGTCGAGCTTGTCCAACTTGCCTAATGGTGAGTCGGCGAGCACAGTCCCGATTCATCAAGCTCTCTTGTTTTTGTTGTAAAATCTCAACGGAAACTTTGATTGAGATGAAACGAAAAGCAGTGCGATTATTGTTTAGAGTACGATCAGGTTCACCATAGCTATAAGTTGGATTGTGCGGACCCTCGGTGAAAAGTCAGTGCCTCTAGGACGAGGTGGAAAGTCGGTCAGCTCGCAAAGATGGCGAGCTAGGTTGCTTGGCCGACTCACCGTCTTTTCGGCTGGATAGTATTGCCTGATTCTGCGAGTAGCCTAAGGTTTTTCCGCGAGCAACCTAGGGTTTTGTTGCGAATAACCTAGGGTTTTTCCGCGAGTAACCTAGGGCTTTTTCCGTGAGTAAAGCTAGGGCTTTCTCCGCGAGTAACCTAGGGCTTTCTCCGCGAACAACCTAGGGTTTTTTTCCGCGAGTAAAGCTAGGGCTTTCTCCGCGAGTAACCTAGGGCTTTCTCCGCGAACAACCTAGGGTTTTGCCGCGAATAACCTACGGTTTTTCCGCGAGAATTTCAGGTTTTATTTCGCGAGTAACTTATGGTTTGTTCCGCGGTTTCTGGGAGAGCAAGTTTTATTTTTCCGAAAAGTTCTCGGAAAACATCTTTTGCTCAACCCGTGAGATTTGTCCAACTCGGAAATAAGAAAAACACTACGGGATTTGATAGATTTTATCGTTGCCCTTAGTGATCTGAGATAGAAATCGTGAGCTTATTTCGTTGCTCTTCCCGTGGCGAAGAGTCGCGATTAGGTTTTCGATTTTATTGAGTACAACAGCGTTTGCGTGGGTATTGGCTGTACGAGTAGTCGCTGCTGGAGTTGTTTTACCAGCGTCTTTTTGCGAGTTGCGACTTTGTCTTTCATATATCCAGACATCGTTTTGATCAAGCGTTTTGCGGCTATGAGTAAAAGTAATCCGACCCCCCCCCTCCTTCTAGCGCCAAACTGTGGGAACCGAAATTCACACTTGTCGATTTCCATTAAATAAGGAAATTTAGGAAAACCCTAATTTTCCAGAGGAACCGGATCTCTGCGAAAGCCAACGACAAGTAACCAAATAAATGCGGAAAATACGAAAAACGTAAATAAAACGAATTTAAAGAAAAAGTAGATCTTATTTCGATTTCGCGTAAAAGCGTTGCGATCGTTACTAGGTTTTACAAAGGCTTTCGCCGCAAGGCCGTCAGCGAGTTATCAACATAAAAACCTTAAACCTAATCGAGTCGCAGCTCGATAACAAAAGACGGAAAAAGATAAAAAAAATGATTTGAATGATTTCGGACTGAACCTTATGAATGGCTGCCTACGTACCCCTTTCGAGGATCAAGTCGTACGTAGTTCAGTTTATTGAGCTGGACAAGAGATCGAACTGCCTGGGCGAGTTCGTCTAGTGATTGAGTGCCAGTCATAGAAACCGAACTTGTCGAGAAAAAGCCTAAGTTTCTAAGTGCAGAAAATTCTAAGTTAGAAAAGTTGTAAAAGTCTCAGATGAGAGCTATGGATTTCGTCCCTTTTCTTCTGCCCTATGCCTCTTTCTTATATACTCCCTTCCTAGGCGGTTTAGTCTTTCCGTTTCGCCCAGATTCAAGTTTAATGAGAATCTTCCATTTATCTCGATCTTTCCTTTTTTCCCGCGGAAATCTTCTATTTATCCTCAAACTTGACTTTTATCTTCAAGTTTGTCATTTATCTTCTTTCTGCGAGTAAATCGCTAAAACGTCGTCGTATCTTCGGGTTGGACTTCGTTTCAAGTCGCGAGTGGCTTTTATCGCGTTTTATGACTTTCCGAGCCATTTTGCGATAAATCCGTTTTACGACTTTAGACGAGATCGTTTCCTGATACGATGCCGTTTTTAGATAAGTTTCTCAAGTTAATCGTAAAGCTAAGCAATGTTTGATGTTTCGATTAATCGTTGCCGTTTTCTACGATTTACTCGGGGTTTTATTAAAAGCACGTTTTGTACGATTTTTACGAAAAATCTCGAATAAATCATATAGTTTAGGCAATATTTGGTGTTTTGTTTAACCGTTGCCGTTTTATACGATTTCCTCGAGTTCTTTTCGAGAAAACAAAGTTTTACGGTTTTTATCGTAAAACTCGAACGATAGGGCGGATCGAGACGAAACGGGAGACATTTCGACCGTGATTCAGAATACGATCGTGTCGAAGGACGTATGCCTTGAATCAAGGATGTGGGAGATCGTGGCTCGGGATGGTCGGCTCGACGTACGGCGAGCTAGTTCAGCTTGGCCAGGTCGCCATATGGCGAACTAGGCGAAAAGAACCAGTGGGGCAAAGTCAGTAGTTCGTCCAACGGCGAACTAGTTGCGACTAGTTCGCGTTTTACGGCTGTTTCGGTTTTTCGCGGTTTCGTAAAACGATTCTCGAGTTTTATAAAACGATCTTCGAGTTTTATAAAATGATTCTTCGAGTTTTATAAAATGATTCTTCGAGTTTTATAAAACGATTCTTCGAGTTTTATAAAACGATTCTCGAGTTTTATAAAACGATTCTTCGAGTTTTATAAAACGATTCCCGAGTTTTATAAAACGATCCTTGAATTTTATAAAACGATTCTCGAGTTTTATAAAACGATCCTCGGGTATAAAACGATTCTCGAGTTTTATAAAATGATCCTTGAGTTTTATAAAACGATCCTCGAGTTTTATAAAACGATTCTTTGGGTTTTATAAAACGATCCCTTTTATATTTCTGCGGGGAGTTTCGGCCGTTGATTCCGTCATACCGATTTTGACCCCAACACCAACTTAGATGACCCAATTCCGTCCCATAAGCTTGTGTAATGTGAGCTACAAGATAGTCTCTAAGTTTTTGTGCCAAAGAGGTAAGGAGATATTGCCGGATCGTATATCTGAAACCCAATCAGCATTCGTTGTGGGTAGACAGATTACTGATAATATAATGATCGCCCAGGAAATGTTCCATGCGCTGAGAAAAAAGGCTGGAGGACGTCATAAGAGAATGGCAATAAAAACATATATGAGCAAAGAATATAACCGAATGGAGTGGATTTTTATTGAAAGGGTTTTAGAGAAAATGTGATTCTCTAATATTTTTATAAACTGGATTATGCGTTGCGTATCATCTGTTAGGTACCAAGTTCTGATTAATGGTCAAGATAGAGGAAACATTGTCCCTGCGAGGGGCCTGCGTTAAGGAGATTATTTGTCTCCTGTCATTTTTATCCTATGCACGGAAGCGCTCGTTAGCCTTTTAAATCATGCATAAACACAGGAAAAGATAACGGGAATGCGCGTTTCACGCGCTAGGCCCTCGGTATCTTACCTGTTATTTGCTGATGATAGCATGTTCTTTTGTAAGGCGGAGCCCCGTGAATGTGATGAAGTTATGAAAGTGGTCAAGGTCTACAAAAAGGCATCTGGATAGTGCATCAATTTCGAGAAGTCCTCGCTTATGTTCGGGAAAAGGGTTGTGGAAAATATCAAGTAGGAGATCAAGGACACTTTGTCCCTTGCTAATGAGGGGAACGGAATGTGTACTTACCTGGGGATCTCGGAAGACATAAGTGGATAAAAATGCAAGCTCTTTGCTTTCCTCAAGGATTGATTAGTCCATAGAATCAATGGATGGTCAGCTCGTTCGCTGTCCCGCGGAGGCAAAGAAGTCCTGATTAAGGCAATATCATTAGCTCTCCCAAGGTATGTAATGTCTAGCTTTCTTCTCCCTTTGGAGATATGTGAAAAATTAGCAAGTGCGATTGCTAAGTTCTTTTGGCGCTCGAATCCGCCTAAACGAGGTATGCATTGGGCATCATGGGACAAAATTTGTATTCCCAAGGAAGAAGGAGGAATCAGATTTAAGCTGATCCACGAATTTAACTTGGGTTTATTGGCAAAATAGCTATGGAGATTAATTCAATTTTTGGATTCTCTTCTTGCAAGAGTTCTGTGAGGCAGGTACTATGACCAAGCTCGCCACTGCGGGTGGTAGAGGCATCTTATCCATCCTATGTGTTGACAAGTTTGATGGCTGCCAAACCTCTCTTAATGATGGGAATCAATCAGAAAGTTCACTCAGGATATCAAATACGTGTTTGGGAAGATTCGTGGATACCATCAGCCCCGGCTAGACCGTCTCGTGCAATTAATCCAATGGTAAATCCACGAATGATATTCAGCGATCTGATCCATGGTTCTCTGGAGGTATGGAATGTGGAGATGCTGGAGAATCTTATCGTTCAAGAAGACATTCCACTCATCCGGAGTTTGGTTATAAGCCAATCCCATAAAGAAGATATGTACAGATGGAGTTATATTAAACATGGGATGTGTACGGTGAAATCAGGCTATTGGGTCGCAAGAAACATTCTGAACCGCGAGATTGAAGAAGAGGTGGAGGAACCAAGTATAACCAGCTTGAAGGCTTTTTCTTGTAAAATTCAGGCTCCACAAAAGATCCTCCATCTTATATGGCAGTTGGTGTCTGGATATATAGCGGTCACGGGAAACTTGAAAAGACGTCATATGCGTTGCGACAATTATTGCCCAAGATGTGCTGAACCAGATGAATCTGCTAACCATGCTATTTTTGAATGTGCACCGGCTTTGTGATAAGGGTTTTTACTCCTTAATACAAATCAATGTAGTATTTTATATGTCAATCCAATCCTGAGTGCTAATGAACAAAGAGAATGCAAGCCATTGCTAAATCTAAGTGCAATCAATGGGGTCGGTTTAATATGTAACAATGTAACTAGCAATGTAAGTAAACAAGAATAACCAAGCATTGGTTTCAATGAGATAAAAGAGCATATGGATAAGGGTATGGACATTGGGTGATCAAGCTACTCTCTAGGGTGAGGTTTCAAACAATCAATCATATCCTATAGGTGTAAAAACAATCCTAAGCTAGTCCTTTGTCAAGGCAAAAGCTCCTTTTCTATCAATGTCTAAACAACAAGTTTCCTTCGTCTAAATCAATCAAACAAGCATTGAGAACAAGTCTACTAACCATCTAAGCATCCCTAACATCAAGTGTCCTTGGTTAACCAAGCAAAAACCATTATTACTTTTGTTTAGGCATTTCATCATATACCTTTTGGGAAGGAGATGTCTAATGATCTAGAATGGAAGGTTATCTCTAATCTAGCATTGGGATCATGTAATAAGCATAGGAATAGAAGGATATAGCACTAATCACCATAGAACATCACTTAATCACCCTAACCACACTAACCCATAAGCTCAAAAATTAAAGAGTCTATTCACTAATCTTCATGTTTAATCCTAAACCCATGATGGATAGAAGACTAATCATGATTAGGAGAAGAGAAAGACTCAAATTACTCAAAAAAACAAAGAATATTAGATTAATCAAGGATTCAACTTTCCCAAATATTTTTTTTTGAGAAAAGAAGATAAGTTCCAACTTTAGGATACAAGAGTATTTATAGGGGGCTTGGTAACCCTTAAAAACATAAGAGAAATGACCAAAATAGCCCTGAAAAAACATAAATTTTGACCAAAAGAAGTTCACACCCGGGAAGAAGCTACTCGCCCAACCCGGGTGCCTCGTCCTTCTCCTCTCTTCCTGGGCGAGCGGGTCTTCGACCCTTGGTGGTTCTTCCAGCCTTTCTTCTCGTCCTAGGCGAGCGGGTCTTCTACCCCGGGTGCTCCACCCCGGGTGTGTTAATATGCCTTCAGTGATTCGATCATAACTCCTCCAATATAGTTTTAAATAACTTAAAACCACTTCCATTGGAAAGGTTACTCAATTTCCCATGTGTTCCCAGAAACTTAGGAACAGAAGACATCTTTAAGGCCTCTATCTATGTTCATATTCCAATGCATCCAAACACCTCCAATCACTCCATGGCACACTCCAATACCAAATAAGTACGATGCATGTAATATGTACTGTAAAGAAGCCTAATTCCTAATCAACATGATAAAAATGTAGAAGAATGTAAGGCTAAAATCATGTAAATTTGCAAGATATCAACTCCCCCACACTAGTCCTTTACTTGTCCTCAAGTAAAATTTTCAAAACACAAGGAGGAGATATATAAAGATGGGAGCTTATAACCAGAAAAAACACTCGATGCACTCAACTTGACATCCTAAAAATACATACCAAATAGCATGAGCACAATCTCTTATTATACTCTAGCTTCTCTAGGCCTATCAATTCTCTTATGGCTCTACACAAGAGGCAATCCCTATCAACCAACATGCTCTCTTTACCAGCCCTCACATTGATTCACACACACACACACAAGGTGAATTCTCAAAAAATGGGAACATGATCTAATCATTTGGCTAGGTAAGAAAATGGTCTAATGTGAATGAAGTTGAAGGTCAAATGCATCATTTTTAAAGTGGTTATAACTCAAGAACAAGGAGCTTGATCGTTATGAAAAATTTATCTTTGACTCGAAGCAATTCATGCATACATAGATCCACTCTCATCAAGGTCACTTCGCCTGTGGGCGAGGTGAAACGGCACCAAGGTCACCTCGCTTATGGGCGAGGAAAACCGGCATCGATGTCACCTCGCCCATGGGAGAAGTGAACCAGCACCGGTGTCAGATCGCCCATGGGCGAGGTGAATCAGTACCAATGTCACCTATTAACCATGTGCCCTCGTCTTAAGTTCCCGTAGCACGATTCTAGGGTCCTTGAACAAGACTCCTCCATCTCGGTTTATCGAAGAAAGACTTTGGAAAGATCATAAAGACTTGGTTGTAGAGATGATCCCTTCCAAATCGTATAAAACGGCTACGGCTAACTTAAACACCAACTGCCTTAACTATACGAGGAATTTGGATCCTCTCGGAAAGATCAATGCCACGTCTAAGGTTACTTCCCGGAAAAATTGTAAAAACGTCTAGAGTCCCAGAACGGCTTAAGGAGGCCTGTATCACAGGCCAACGGCCCACTTACAATTTTAAAAGGATTGAGCCCCAAGGCTGGTATGACAGTTCATTTTATTTGCAGGAAAAGATAAATGTCAAGTTTCCAAAAGATAAACATGAAGTTTCCGAAGATAAATTTAAAGTTTCCGAGGATAACATGAAGAATGACGAAAATGGAAAAGCCCGATTCGGCCTAAGAGGAGGAGTAAACTGCCCTAGGGGGAGTATACAAGGGGAGTTTGGGGCGAGAAGAAAAGGGAGAGCTTCTTAAAACAAACTTAGCACTTAGAGCAATTTAGGCATCTTTTTCCGTTTTTACTATCGAGCTGCAACTCAACTAGGTTAGATTTATGATGCTAGACTAGCGAACGTACCGACAGCTCTTGTAGCCGAGGTCCTTACCTGTTGTCCACGCTCAAACAAGAATTCGGAAATAAGATCCTCTTATTCTCTTTTTCTGCTCTTTTACGCTTTTTTACGTTTTTCTCGCTTTTAACTCCTTCATATTGATTGTGTCGTGTGTGGACCCACAGTTAACCGGGACCTTCAGGGAAGGCTAGGTTAGCTTAGCTTTCTTCAGATTAACAAATCTCGATGTTGTGAATTTTGGTTCCCACAGTTTGGCGCTAGAAGGAGGGGGTACGGATCTATCTCTCTCGCAACCACACACACTCAATCACCTATGACAAGCGACACTAACCAAGACCAACCAACACATGAAGGAACTTCCGTCAATGCCAACGTTTGATATTTCTCCAGCTGGCAACATATCAATGGTTACTACGAACACCGCGATACTCGACCAGATGAAGGAGATGCTCGGCTCAGAAAAGTCAGACGGACAAGGAAAGCTCGTGGCCTCTCTCGCAAAACAGGTGGAAACATTAACTGCGAGGGCCAAGAGACAACTCCCGCGCGGAGCCACCAAAATCCGCAGCGGCAGAAGACTCGATTTCAATACTCCAAATGATCGGGCCACACGAACGAATAACACACCATCGGGCCAAAACCCTGATGAAGCAGCCCCGTCCAGTGCACAACCGACCACGAAGAACCTTCCACCTCCCGCTGGGAGCAACGAAGGAGAAGATATCGAGCACATCGACCTAGACATAAGCGACCAGTCCGATCACTCGAACGACGGTGCTGATGTCCATCCGATAAGAACGTGAAGCCAGTCCGCTCGGCAAGATGCGTCCTTCTAAAGACCGATGATCGAGGAAGAAGAAAACCTCTAATGGGTAGAACAGGAGAAACTGGCCGAAAAGCAGTCCAGGATCCACCGCAGCCAACTCAGACAAGCTCGCAAGGCTGCCAAAAATCCTGATGAGATCCATGATTTCCGCGAGTACATCGCAAAAACCACAGCAGAGGTCAAAGCGGTAAAGTCGCAGATCCATCACACGACGAGAGCTGCACCCGAGATCGACAGACTTCTCGAGGAAGCACGCAAAACTCCGTTCACTGCCCGGATTACAGAAACTAACATCTCAGATCCAGGGAAGATCAAAATTCCCGTCTACGATGGCACCACCGACCCAAAAGCGCATATGCAGTCTTTCCAGATTCGCGATGGGAAGGTGCAAACTCATGGAACGCGAAGGATATGCTAGCTACTGCCTCCTCTTCGTCGAGAACCTCAAAGGGGCCGCGCTCGAATGGTTCTCTCGCCTGAAACGAAATTCCATCGGAAGTTTCTGCCAACTTGCTTCAGAGTTTCTCAAGCAGTATTCCATGTTCATGGACTGAGAAACCTCGGACGTCGATCGTCTGGAGCCTGTCTCAAAGAGAAGACGAACCACTTCTCTAGTTCATGAACAGATTCAAGCTAGTAATGGAAAGAGTCACTGGGATCAGCGACAAAGTGGCAACTGATGCTCTGAAGAAAACCCTCTGGTACTGATCAAAATTTCGACAATGGATATCCCTCAAAAAACCGAGAACGATCCAGGACGCTTTTCATAAGGCAACGGACTTCATCGTAATGGAAGAGGAGATGAAATTCCTCTCCCAGAAGTATACCCCGCAGAAGACGACTGCAAAACGGAAAAGCTCTCGGAACGGCAAGTATGTCCACCACGAGGGAAAAGATCTCCAAGGCGAGCACAACTACACTATCAACTCCGAACAAGGAAAGACATCTGGGAACACCTGGACCAGGAACCAGTACAAGGATAACTCTTACTGCGAGTTCCACCAGACCAAAGGTCATTCCACTATGAACTGAAAAGTTTTCGGCGCAAGGCTATCCACAAAACTCCTCTCCGGCGACCTTTCGAAGCTCACTAGCATTAAAGACCTCATCCTGGATTCCGACTGTCCTCCCAGGACTGATAAAGAGTCTCCCGAAAGGGACGCACGCGAAAATCATTCCGGAGAAAAACGCCGGAGAAAACAGGATGACCAAGGAAACAACAACAACCCTCGAAGGGTCAACATGATCATCGGAGGATCGCAATTCTACAACGATTCACTCTCATCGATCAAGGCTTACAGATTGAAGGCTGAAACAAGCTCTAGCTGGCCAGCTCGGTCCCCGACCGACGACGCCTCTAATGATACAATCACTCTCGAAGAGAACGAAACCAACTGCATTGACTAACCACACTGCGACCCGCTGGTTATCGATTTAATAATCCGAGACCTTGAGGTCGGAAGGATCCTTATCGATACAGGAAGCACTGTCAACGTCATCTTCCGCGATACTCTTCAAAGGATGGGCATCGAACTCGGAGAAGTGGTCCCTGAACCAAAACCTCTTACTGGTTTTTCGGGAACAACATCGATGACCCTCAGATCGATCAAACTTCCCGTAATGGCTAAAGAAGTGATGAAGATCACCGACTTCGCGGTGGTCGACAATCCGGCCATCTATAACGTCATCATGGGAATTCTCTGGATCAATGCCATGAAAGTGGTACCTTTTTCTTACCATCTTGGCATCATGTTCCTAACTCCAAACGGAACAGCAGTCATCTGGGGATGCCAGAAACAGTCCAGGCTCTGCTACTTGGCCGAGCATAAACTGCGACAAACTCGGAACACCCCCGCGGTTAACCCGAAACGAGCCAAGAAAGCTCAGAACGCTCCCAAAAGCTCTAAGGAAAATGATCCAGAATAACCTAGCCAGGCAACGACTCCGAACGACCCAGTACCCGAGCCCATTGCATTACCAGCGGAAAACCCGACTCCTAAAACGGCCCCCTAAACGGAATTACTCTGCTCAAACCAGGATCCGAGCTGGATGACAAGGCAGCCAGGGCGTCTGCTTGGGCGTTTTCAGCTTGAGGGACCGTATTAAGGGTGAATTGATCAAAATTTTGGGTTAGGTCCTTGACCAAGGCCAGGTATGCTTCCATCCTTTCGTTCCTTGCCTCGTATTCCCCGCTGAACTGGCTTTCCACTTGCTGGGAGTCTCAGTAAGCGTGAAGATTACGAATCTTTAGACCACGAGCTAGTCGTAATCCTGCGATCAAGGCCTCGTATTCGGCTTCGTTGTTTGAAGTGTGGAAAATCAATCGAAACGATTGTTCCAACACTTGTCCTCTTGGGGATGCGAGTCGGATGCCAATCCTGGAGGCTTGTTTGGATGAGGATCCATCAACGTATAGGATTCAGGTCGAGTTCGGCTCTTGGTCGGGTGTGCCTCCCGTCGGGAGTTCCACTAAGAAGTCTGCGAGCACTTGCGATTTCGCCGCAAATCTTTGCGCGATATTCGATGTTGTATTTGCTCAGCTAAATTGCCCATTTTGCTAATCTTCCCGATTGGCTGGGACTATGCAGAATTGTGCGGAGAGGGAAAGAAGTGGGCACGACAATAGTGTAAGACTGGAAATATTGTCTCAGTTTCCTTGCCGACATGACCACCACTAATACCAATTTCTCCATCATCGGATATCGCGTTTCCGCGTCCATAAGTGTCTTACTTACGTAAAATATTGGCTTTTGTTCACTGCGTTCTTCTCGGATGAAATCACCACTTACGGCGGTCGTTGACACCGTGATGTAGAGGAATAGTGGTTCTCCTTCTACACGTTTTGCGAGTACTGGCGGGATAGCTAGGTAATGTTTTAGCTTTTGGAAAGCTTTCTCGCATTCATCGGACCATTCGAACTTTTTGTTTCCCTTCAACGTTTCGTAGAAAGGAAGACATTTGTCCGTCGATCGGGAGATAAAGTGGTTAAGTGCCGCGACCCTGCCGGTCAATCTTTGTACTTCGCGTTTCGTCCTTGGGGATACCATCTCTATCAGCGCTGTGATTTTTTTTGGTTGGCCTCAATCCCTCGATAGGTGACGAGATACACTAAGAATTCTCTGGATACGACGGCGAACCGACACTTTTCGGGATTTAACTTCATGTTATGAAGGTTGAGTCTCTCGAAACATTCTTGGAGGTGCACGACATGATCTTGTTCTTCAAGTGATTTCACAAGCATATCGTCGATGTACGCTTCCATGGTATTTCCGAGTTGTTCGGAGCACATGCGATTGATGAGTCGTTGATAAGTTGCGCCGGCATTCTTAAGGCGGAAAGGCATTACCTTATAGCTGTGAATTCTGTGATCGGCTATAAATGCGGTTTTCTCTCTATCGTCAGGGTTCATCAAGATTTGATTGTACCCTGAAAAAGCGTCCATGAAAGATAGAAGTTTTTTCCCCGCGGTTGCCTCGACTAAGCGATCAGTATGCGGAAGCGGATAACTATGTTTAGGACACACTTTATTGAGATCAGTGAAATCGACGCAGACTCGCAGCGTTCCGTTCTTTTTCTTAAAGATGACAGGATTAGCAAGCCAGTCAGGATATCAAACTTCTGTGATCGATCCGACTTTGAGGAGTCTGTCAACTTCGTTGTTGACCGCTTCGGCGCGTTCTGGCCCCAGTTTTCGTCTTTTTTGTTTGACGGGTTTGGATGTTGGGTCAACATTGAAATAGTGACATGTGATGTTAATGTCTATTCCCGGCATGTCTTCCGCAGTCCATGCGAATGTATTCGAGTTTCTTTTCAGACAAGTCAAGAGCTCGGCTTTTAAAGTCTCGCTCAGGTTCGCACCGATTTCGACGTAGCGTTATGGGAAAGATTCTTCGATGCATACCGAGATGACAGGTTCGCAGGTAGGCTCGCGTTTACCTTCCAGTGCCTCGGCTGCTTGCAACTGCCAGAAGATTTCCGTTTTGTCCTTTTTTCTGGGGCATTGTCAAGGGCAGACAATTTCTTTTTCTTTTTGGAAGAAGCGCCAGCCGGCAGATTTTTCGTTTTAAATCTGCGGCATAGGAAACCTGCGAGGTTTTCCGATTTCCCTAGATTGTCTTGATTCCGCGCGGAGTCAGAAACTTAAGACACATATGGTATGTCGACGGTACCGCTTGCAACGAATTTAACCACAGTGTTCCTACGATTTCTTTGTAGGACATGGGCCGATCAACACTAGGAATTCGACGATTTTGACTATGCTTCTGGCTCGAACCGAAATTCGCACTGTCAGTTTTCCGTCAAATATGGAAACTTAGGAAAAACCCTAATTCTCCCGAGGTCCTGGATCGTTGCGGAAACCACTAAAAGGAAAAAGATAAATAGAATATAGATGAAGAATTTGCCTAAGAGCTTTTATTGATAAAGAGATTGAATGTTGTTACAAAGAGAATGGTGAAACTTAGACGACAAAACGTTCTAAGGATCGCACTTGCTAGTCTAGCCAGAAAAGTCCTAAATTCGTCTAAGCTAACAGCCGTTTTTCTAGGTCTAGAATTCGTCCCCTGCCCTTGTCCCCAATTTTCTGCTTATATACTCCCTCCTTAGGCGGTTTAGTCCTTCTTTTTTCGCCGAGATTCGAGTTTATCGAAAATCTTCCATTTATCTCGATCTTCCCATTTCTCTGTGGAAATCTTCTATTTATCTCTAAACTTGACATTTATCTTCAAACTTCATATTTATCTTCTTTCTGCGAGTAAATTATCAAACCGTCGTCGTATCTTTGGGCTGGACCTTGTTTCAAATTGAGAGTAGGCTCTTCTCGCGTTTTAGGACTTTCCGAGCCGTTTTGTCATAAAAACCGTTTTACGATTTTAGACGAGATCGCTTCCTGATACGACGCCATTTTTAAGTAAGCATCTCGAGGTTATCGTGTAGCTTGGCAATACTCGATGTTTCGTTTACTCGTTGCCGTTTTTTACGATTTACTCGAGGTTTTACTAAAACTGTGTTTTTACGATTTTGTATAAAATCATCTCGAGTTAATCGTATAATCGGGCGATGCTTGGCGTTTCGTTTCGCCGTTGCCGTTTTATACGATTTACTTGAGTTATTTTGAGAAAACAAGACCTTGCGGTTTTTATCATAAAACTTGATTGATAAGACGGATCGAGATGAAACAAGAGACGTTCCGATCACGGTTCAGGTCACGATTGGAGTCGAGGGACGTATGCTTCATGTCGGGAGCGCGGGGAGCAGGGCTCGGATTGGTCAGCTAGACGTACGAACTGAACTGGGAACGGTTCAGCTCGTCGTACGGTGAGTTGTTGTGAGATGGCCAGCTCTCCGTACGGCGAGCTAACTTGAGTGAACCAGCTTGCGGTATGGCGAGCTGAACCGGTTGGTTCAGCTTGGCGTACGGAGAGCTGGTTTGATCGAACCAACTCGTGATTACGGCGGGTTGGATGTTTTCGGTTTTTCAATCTGAGATCCTTTCACAAAATTTTGATAAGAAATAATCGTAGGCGTTGATTTCGAGATTACCTTTTTTTACACCAACAACGGCCACACTCGGCCTACATACATCAAAACCTTAGGATAAAAACTAAGGGAAAAAATCCCTAACCACCCCGAGGATCAGAGCTCAAGGAAACCAGACATGGAGACTCCAAAGGAGCTCCCTGGCTGATCCACCCCTCCTTCCTCAGCCACGACGCCCTCCGCATCCCCGACACCAGCTCCGGCTTCCGCTGTATCCTCAGAAACCTCAATGGGTCACCAAAGCTGCCGGATCCTCCCCTCGACCAGAGGAACCTGTGACTCAGCATTAACACACCCATCCATAAAGCCTGACATGATGGCAATCTCGGGAAGAAGGAGAATTCGGTGTCCTGCGACTTCCAGAGGGAANCGCATCCCCGACACCAGCTCCGGCTTCCGCTGTATCCTCAGAAACCTCAATGGGTCACCAAAGCTGCCGGATCCTCCCCTCGACCAGAGGAACCTGTGACTCAGCATTAACACACCCATCCATAAAGCCTGACATGATGGCAATCTCGGGAAGAAGGAGAATTCGGTGTCCTGCGACTTCCAGAGGGAAGCGCCTGAACAGCGGCACTCGCGGAAGTCGCCCACGTCGTCCTGGGCTTCCTTAAGACCATGGAACTTGGTGTTGAACAGGGCGGCTCTCCTTGCTAGTTTGGTGGCAACCTTCCTCCTCCCTCTCCTCTCTGCATGGATGAGAGAACGAGAATGGGATTCAGCCTGTGCACGGTCTCGCTCCGTCACTTGGTTCTGGACCTCAATGAACTTCGTCTCGATCTACTCGGCATTGAAATGCGAAAGGCGCGCTTCTCCGAAACCTCCGTCTAATGCCAAGTTAAAAACTTGCATCCCCTGTACAAAACGAGGGTCAAAAATGGAAATAACAATCTAAAGATTTCTCAAAAGGATTCAGAGACCAAACCTCGTTGATCAACCGAGAGCCTTCAACGACCACCTCTCTCCTCGATGCCTTGGTCAGAGACGCTTGAGTGGTAGAACCGGGAGGAAGGTTGTCAAAGATGTCACTCGGAAGGGGAACTTCACTTGCTCCGCTCCCGTTACCTGTTTCCCATCCAGGGATCAGACGATCTTCCAAGACACTCCTGAAAGCAATCCCCTTATCCTTCCGAGGCCTAACCCTCTCCCTTCGAGCAGGAACGGCTTCTTGGCGCGGCTCGTCTGCGCCAACACATGCAAGGGTCAGAGGATGCCGCATGATCGGTGGAGCTCCACTGCATCCCGGATCCTATCAAAGGTAAAGGAGTTCCAGAAGAATGGACTGCTGCGGAGCAAGTCCCTCTTAGCGTAGAGATCCCTGGGAGTATCTGGAAGGACCCTGTTCACTGCAAAAAAAATATATACCAAAGCAATCAGATATCTATGAAATCAAGGCAAAACAAAGCGTCCCATCATATTTCCATGGTTCAAGTTCCATTCGCTACAGAACAGGTGGAGGCAGTTCTCCTCTACGGACTCGCCGTCCACTTGAATTAAGAAGAAACGATTGAACCACCCCTTAGCATTGGAAGTATGCCCTTGGATGATCGACATGTATTTCTTGGGGTGCATACGGAACGAGTATGCATTCCCCGCCTTCCGCGTTTCCCATAACTCTTGAAAGTCATCAGGGCTAAGGTCCATCCCGAGCTCATAGCTTAAGATCAACACGCCAAGCCAATGCTGTAATGCCGCAATGTTCAGCTGGCTGATCGACAATCCGAAATGGTTAAGACCGCGGATGGTGGCCTCAGGTATCGGAAACCACATGCGTCAATACGTCAGGAAGGCTTCGTAGAAAGTAAAGAAGCCTTCCGGGGGATTCTCCGCTCTCTCCCCGCTTGTCGGAATTCGGAACACCATCCCGCTCAGTACCTTGTAGAACTCTCGGAGAGTCCTAAGGTAGGAAGAGGAGGTCCTGCTCGGGACGGTTGGGTCAATCACCGTGGCAGGTCTCTTCGGAAAGAAAACCTTAGGATAAAAACTAAGGGAAAAAATCCCTAACCACCCCGAGGATCAGAGCTCAAGGAAACCAGACATGGAGACTCCAAAGGAGCTCCCTGGCTGATCCACCCCTCCTTCCTCAGCCGCGACGCCCTCCGCATCCCCGACACCAGCTCCGGCTTCCGCTGTATCCTCAGAAACCTCAATGGGTCACCAAAGCTGCCGGATCCTCCCCTCGACCAGAGGAACCTGTGACTCAGCATTAACACACCCATCCATAAAGCCTGACATGATGGCAATCTCGGGAAGAAGGAGAATTCGGTGTCCTGCGACTTCCAGAGGGAANCGCATCCCCGACACCAGCTCCGGCTTCCGCTGTATCCTCAGAAACCTCAATGGGTCACCAAAGCTGCCGGATCCTCCCCTCGACCAGAGGAACCTGTGACTCAGCATTAACACACCCATCCATAAAGCCTGACATGATGGCAATCTCGGGAAGAAGGAGAATTCGGTGTCCTGCGACTTCCAGAGGGAAGCGCCTGAACCGCGGCACTCGCGGAAGTCGCCCACGTCGTCCTGGGCTTCCTTAAGACCATGGAACTTGGTGTTGAACAGGGCGGATCTCCTTGCTAGTTTGGTGGCAACCTTCTTCCTCCCTCTCCTCTCTGCATGGATGAGAGAACGAGAATGGGATTCAGCCTGTGCACGGTCTCGCTCTGCCACCTGGTTCTGGACCTCAATGAACTTCGTCTCGATCTACTCGGCATTGAAATGGGAAAGGCGCGCTTCTCCGAAACCTCCGTCTAATGCCAAGTTAAAAACTCGCATCCCCTGTACAAAACGAAGGTCAAAAATGGAAATAACAATCTAAAGATTTCTCGAAAGGATTCAGAGACCAAACCTCGTTGATCAACCGAGAGCCTTCAACGACCACCTCTCTCCTCGATGCCTTGGTCAGAGACGCTTGAGTGATAGAACCGGGAGGAAGGTTGTCAAAGATGTCACTCGGAAGGGGAACTTCACTTGCTCCGCTCCCGTTACCCGTTTCCCATTCAGGGATCAGACGATCTTCCAAGACACTCCTGAAAGCAATCCCCTTATCCTTCTGAGGCCTAACCCTCTCCCTTCGAGCAGGAACGGCTTCTTGGCGCGGCTCGTCTGCGCCAACACATGCAAGGGTCAGAGGATGCCGCATGATCGGTGGAGCTCCACTGCATCCCGGATCCTATCAACGGTAAAGGAGTTCCAGAAGAATGGACTGCTGCGGAGCAAGTCCCTCTTAGCGTAGGAGACGAAGGAGAACTCGACTTCGCGAGCGTTCCTTTACTGGAGACGAAGGAGAACTCGACTTCGCGCGATACGCAAAAACCGCTGAGGAGCGATCTCCGGTCACTCGCAGCAAACGCCGACAGGGTCGGAAAACTGCTGGCAATCAGACCGAGATTCGCGATCTCCGCGAATACATTACCAAAATGGCCGCAGCGGTAAAAGCGGTGAAATCTCAGATTCACCACGCGACCAGCGCCGCACCCGTGATCGATCGGCTGCTATACGAATCTCGGAAAACGCCTTTCACGGCTCGCATCACCGAGATCAAACTGCCCGATCCCGGAAAGCTTAAGGTGCCAACTTACGACGGGACGACCGATCACAAAGCGCACCTGCAAGCGTTCCAGATCACCATGGGACGAGCCAAGCTCAAGAACCACGAAAAAGACGCAGGTTACTGCCGCCTCTTCGTCAAAAACCTAGAAGGAGCCGCGCTCGAATGGTTCGCCAAACTTAGGCTGAATTCGATCGGAAGTTTCCGTCGACTGGCTTCGGAGTTCCTGAAACAATACTCGATGTTCATCAACCCGGAGACCTCCGACGCCGATCTCTGGAGCTTGGTGCACGAGGAAGACGAGCCTCTCCGCGATTTCATGAGTAGATTCAAACTCGTCATGGCTAGGGTTAGCGGGATCAGCGACAAAGCCGCCAGCGACGCGTTAAGAAAATCGCTCTGGTATAAATCAGAGTTCCGCAGATGGATAACTCTCGAGAAACCGCGGATGATCCAGGATGCGCTCCATAAGGCCACCGACTTCATAACCATCGAGGAGGAAACTAAAGTCCTGTCCGAAAAGCATAAGCCGACGAAAACATCCGGAAGGGATAACGCGTCCGAGCAGAAGCAGAAAAAGAAAAGCTCTCGTAACGACAAATTCGTCCATCACGAGGGACAGGATCTCCGAGGGGC
>CAKOAT010986264.1:321952-393520 GCA_932364175.1 Eruca vesicaria subsp. sativa | reverse complement strand
TACAGATCCAGGAAGGTCGAGAGATGCAACAAAATATTCGAGGTCCCCCTAGGAACCTAACCGAACGAGTTAGCATCGACGACTCTGATCCCGAGAAACAAGTGAATATCGGATCAGAGCTACCTCTCGAAACGAAAAAGGAACTGATCGACTTCCTGAAAAGCAACGTCAAAACATTTGCATGGACTACCAGCGATATTAGAGGTATAGACCCAAATGTCACCTCTCACAAGCTCAACGTAGATCCTACTTTCAAACCGATCAAACCAAAACGCCGTAAGCTAGGCCTCGAAAAAGCCCAAGCTGTCAACGACGAAGTAGATCGACTCACGAAAGCAGGGTCCATCCGTGAAGTACACTACCCCGATTGGCTAGCTAACCCCGTAGTAGTGAAAAAGAAAAACGGGAAGTGGAGGATCTGTGTAGACTTCACCGACCTAAACAAGGCCTTCCCTAAAGACAGCTTCCCGTTACCTCACATCGATCGCCTTGTTGAGGCGACAGCTGGCCACCAGCTCTTGTCTTTCATGGACGCCTTCTCTGGATATAATCAAATCATGATGAATCCTGAAGACCAAGAAAAAACCGCATTTATAACCGAACGCGGAACCTACTGCTACAAGGTAATGCCATTCGGACTAAAAAACGCGGGAGCTACCTACCAGAGGCTCGTGAACAAAATGTTTGCTGGGCAGCTCGGAAAATTGACGATATGCTGGTTAAATCCTCAGCTGGGGAAAACCACATCTCCCACCTAAAAGAATGCTTCGATATCCTCAACAAATACGATATGAAACTAAACCCCGTAAAATGCACCTTCGGAGTGCCCTCGGGCGAATTCCTCGGCTACCTCGTAACCGAGAGAGGTATCGAAGCCAACCCGAAATAGATAGCGACCTTCCTAGAAATGCCCTCACCTAAGACAACCAGGGAGGTACAAAGACTGACTGGACGAATCGCCGTTCTAAACCGATTTATATCCAAGTCCACTGACAAATGCCTCCCATTCTACAAACTTCTAAAAAATAACAAGAAGTTCTTGTGGGATGAGAAGTGCGAGGAAGCCTTCAAACAACTAAAAGCTTACCTCTCCGAACCCCCGATCCTATCTAAACCAGTAACAGGAGAACCCCTGTACCTATACCTCGCAGTGTCAACTGCGGCGGTTAGCGGCGCACTGGTACGAGAGGAGAAAAATGAGCAAAGACCTGACTATTACACGAGCAAAAGCTTAATAGACGCCGAAACCAGGTATCCTACCATGGAAAAGTTAGCCCTGGCAGTCGTAACAGCCGCCAGGAAACTACGACCTTACTTCCAATCACACTCGATTGTGGTAATGACCTCACAGCCAATACGCACGATCCTGCACAGCCCTAGCCAGTCAGGACGATTGGCCAAATGGGCCATAGAGCTCAGTGAATACAACATCGAGTATAGACCCCGAGCTGCGATAAAAGCTCAGGTCCTCGCTGATTTCATCATCGAGCTATCATCTGAACAGCTAGATCCAAGAGCCGAAGCTCTGGAATGGAGCCTGTATGTCGACGGAGCCTCATCAAAACAAGGTTCCGGAATTGGCCTAAGGCTGACCTCGTCAGCCGGAGAGACCATCGAGCAATCCTACAGGCTCGGCTTCAATGCTTCAAACAACGAAGCCGAATATGAAGCACTAATCGCAGGGCTAAGACTCGCCCTAAGCCTCGGAATCCGAGAGCTAAGCGCCTACAGTGACTCACAGCTGGTAGCTAGCCAGTTCCACGGCGAGTATGAAACCAGGGACGAAAGGATGGGGGCTTACCTCGAGGTGGTACAAAGCCTCACTAAACAGTTCACTAAATTCGAGCTAACGAGAATCCCACGGGGAGAGAACTCCTCAGCAGACGCGTTGGCCGCATTGGCTTCCACGTCAGATCCCCTGGTAAAACGAATCATACCCGTAGAAGGAATTGAAAAACCTAGCATCGATATAGCTACCAAAGCTGAGATCGATAGCAAACCAAAAGAGCAAATTGAAGGTAGCTGCTCTGAATTAGCAGCAACCCAAGTCCTAACCACGTTCTGGTTCCCAAAGACAAAAGCCCACAAATTCCGAAAGCACACCTCCGGGGGCATAGTCCAGCCTTCGAGCTCGCTTGTCCTGAGAGTAAGCACTCGCAGAACAAGATATTCCCCCGAGCCCGAAACTCCAACCGAGGACACAATCCCAGCCCCGGAAATAAATAACACACCTGGGGACGTCCCTCCAGATCTAGGTTCCGACAAACCTAACAGAAGGAACATCCCCAGAAGAACAGCCTCCGGACGCAACAATAACCGAGAGCCCGATCCAGCATCGGGACCTCCCTCCTCCCTCCACGACAAAATCATAGGAAGAGAGGATTGGAGGATTCCAATCATGCAGTATATTTCGGAGGGCAAGGTCCCCTCCCATAAATGGGAAGCTCGAAAACTTAAAGCAATAAGCGCAAGATACTGCATAATGGAATCTATCCTTTACAAACGAAGCGTATCGGGACCTTACCTAAGATGCGTCCACGGCCTCGACGCCATCAAACTCATGAAAGAAATGCACGACGGCTCCTGCGGAAACCATTCCGGTGGCAGAGCTTTAGCTATCCGAATCAANGAATCTATCCTTTACAAACGAAGCGTATCGGGACCTTACCTAAGATGCGTCCACGGCCTCGACGCCATCAAACTCATGAAAGAAATGCACGACGGCTCCTGCGGAAACCATTCCGGTGGCAGAGCTTTAGCTATCCGAATCAAAAGGCAAGGCTATTTCTGGCCTACCATTATCGCTGATTGCGAGACCTACTCGTCCTAATGCGACAGGTGCCAGAGACACGCACCTTTTATACATCAGCCATCAGAGAAATTGTCCTCGATATCCGCCCCATACCCATTCATGAGATGGTCCATGGATATCGTAGGACCACTAGTCGTATCTGGAACAGGAAGGCAAAAGCTACGATTCCTACTAGTCCTAACAGACTACTTCACGAAATGGATAGAAGCTGAGGCTTTCCAACAGGTAACTAAAGTTGAAACCGAACGACTCGTATGGAGAGACATCATTTGTCGCCACGGTGTCCCATACGAAATCGTAACCGATAACGGATCGCAGTTCATATCCAACGGCTATCCTTCTTCCCTTCACTTGGAGGTCAATAACTTGACTCTCGATCTTCCCAGCCTGAATATCGGCCTTCGAGCCAAGCCTTTCTACCACACTCTCGAGCTCAGCAACCTTAGCTCGAGATTGGTCGAGCTCCTCTTTAGTAGCCTTCACCATTTCAGTCACCTGAGCTAATTCCCCTGCTCGGGGAGCGTTGTTGATCGTGTCCTCCAAACTCAATTGGACTCGGTTGATGGCCCCAGCTAGCTGAAAATGAAACAAACCGGCTTTCAGTCAACAATTTCACTGAAAGGAACAGACAAAATAATTTTTGAGATCTCTCACCTGACCCATGTAATGAGCGACCTCCACGTACTCCTCTCGGTTAGTCATATTGTTAATCGCAGGAAGAGAACAACCAGTCCTCTTCATATGCCTCATCAAAGTGGCCAAACCCCAAGAATCCTCCAGGACAGAGCCGGGTTTCGAGTGGGTAAAGTTCCACCCCACGGTCCCTCCTCTCGAAGAGGAAGAGGAAGACCTAGACGGTCTGTCCACTTGGTCAACCCGGGATCTCTTAGGGCTGGGAGGCTCGATCTCGGAAGACTCCTTGATCACTTGAAGGTCGGTTTCCTTGGTCTGCGCATCGGGTTTGGGGGCAACCTCCTGAGCCTTTGAGGCGTCAACAGCAGCGGCATCCTTGATCACAAGGGAAGCTCCATCATCGAGAACATCTCTCACCTGATTGAGAAAGGATCCTCCTTGGTTCTTTTCACTTCCTCGAGAGGAGCTGGCACCTTTAATGGCTTTGCCCCGGGAACGGTAAGACGGTTGAAGAGGCATCTTAGCTTGCTGGGTCTTCTCGGTCTCGGAAGTACTAGCTTCTGTTGAAATAGACACGACCGAGGTACCTTCGGAAACTGAATAAAAAAAAAAACTTGTTCAAAACCAAATGGTTCTGAATGTAAAGCCATTACATTTGGAAAGAAAGATAGAACCGACTCACTATCTAAACCCGCAGCTGGGATAGGATCCAAAAAAGAGGCTCCGTATCGTTCAGGAAACCTGGCTGCTCCTATGCGTGAAGTAGTGAAAGCTCCCCACGTACAAGGACTCTGCTTCAACTTACGATACAAAGCTCTGGTAAGCTTGTTAGTAAGCTTGTCAGGTTCTTCGATATCTGTCAAAAAGAATCAACGGTTAATGAGATATGTAGAAGGGAAATAAACCACACAAAGACATTCCTAGAAGACCCTAACCAGAAGCATCGGACCAAGAAACCCTTAAGGTACGACCCACAGGGACCGTCAAAGGGTCAACCTTAACGTAAAAATATTTCTTCCTCCAGTCATCATCACTGCCGGAAAACTTAAAGAGGCCCAGCTTGGGTCGGCAAGGTAAATAGTAGGTACCGCTACCACCATCTTTTGAGGCACTCTCTTTGATTGTATAGAGGCTCATTAGATCGCGGAGGCCAACGGTAACCCCTTCTTCTTTAGCTCTGGTGATAAAACCGTTAACGACTCGAATAACCGAGGGACAAAGCTGAGAGAGAGCTAGCTGGTAATGATCGAGAAGATCCAATAGGAGGTCTGGAAGCGGGAACCTGAGATGACACTTGGTGATGTACTTCTCGTGAACACAGAACCACCCTTCCGGAGCAGTCTCCGGAGTCTCGTCGGGTTTACGGGCCTTGGCTAAATCTTTCTGGCCTACAGCCTGAACCATCAGATTAACAACCTCCTGGCTCCTCAGCAAAGAGGGCACGTGAGATCCGAAAGGGGTGCTCCCACCTGAGCCATCATTTTTCTTCGTTCTCTTGGAGACTCGTAAAGCAATTGAGTCCCTACCCTTCTTGCTCGCTTCGCCCTTTTTCATCTTTTCACCGATTTCCAGCTTAACCTTCATAAGCTGAGCACCGGAGGGAGGAAGTTCAGTTTCTCCGGTACCCTCCTTGTCTTTCGTCATGATAGTAAAACGGAAGAAAGCAAAAAAAAAACAAGCAAAGAAATCGAAGAAAAGTTCGGATGAAAACTTTTTTGACTATGGATTCCTAGAAGTATTAACTGGAACAAATATAACAACAGTAAATTAAAGAAGAAAGTGAACAGTTACCTGGGGAATCAAATCGAGACGTGGGGTGGTGGAGAAACAGCGCAGTTAATAACCGCAGCTTTATATCACGTCCAGCCTCGAAAATCGGGATTGAAATTATTCAAAATATATTAATCCCTACCATTGATATAACCAAACGAAATCCAGGCCGCAGAATTAAGGTCACGCGAATCTTCGAGTGTAATCATTATCTCGAGGAACAAGAGGTCAGGCGGTTACGCTGTAGCTTCCGAGAAAAGAGATCTTATCTCGAAAGCTGGGGGCAACTGTTGGGCCCGAATTTAGCCCGTTAGCTGAATTAATGGGCTGAATAGTCGAAACCATTATGAGGCATTACGAGCCCATTAGAAAGCCTTCCCTCAAACAAGAATCAAATGAAATCGTTACCTATCGATAAAAACAGGTCACGAACAAAAGACTCGGGACCTCGTTTACAAACAGCTAACGAGAAACAGCTCCGGGAGAACGTACAAGACTTAGTCAAGAGGAAGCTGTTGCAAATCCCGCAACTCACGGAGATAANCTTCGCCGGGAGAAGTTGGACGTGACCTAGTGCTATATAAAGAAGAGAAGAGATCAGAGAGAGGGGATTCGATTCATTAAAGAGAAAAAGACTCTAATACACTTTGTTCTTAATCATTTTCTATCAATCATTGTTCTTTCTATTAGATCGTGAAGATCATCCTTGTAAACTCTTTTATCATCAAAATCAATATAAACAACGTATTCATTCATACAAGTTCCAACAGGATTCAGTCCACGATTATCTTTTCCCAATCTATACCTAACCTAAACTAGGAAGTGAGTTTTACCCCTCACAGTGATTATGATTTACCTAAGAGTTTAGGATCTAGGATTAGAGTTTAAGATTTAGTGTCTGGCTTATGATCTCTGAATTTGGAAACGTCCAAATTGTTTATAAGTATGGTAACGAGCAAAACATGGATCTTGCAACTATGTTTTCCCATTTCACAGGTGTATCTGCTACTTCGAATGTTAATCTACCAAAACTCTTAAGTACTTTTGTGTGTTTATTTACATTCAATAAGTCTGTGTCACTCTGTGAGTGACTTTATGGCATGTTTAAAGTATGTTTATGTATATTTTCTGTGATATTATAAAGTCTTATGAACTATGTAGTTCTGCTTCTTTTAGTCTATTTATACCACACGCCCACCATCCGACATAAAATAGAGAACATTATATTGTCTAGTAATAATAATAATAAATAAAAACAAGTGCACCAGAAATTAAAGGATGATGTATCTATACTATTAAAGCTGAAGTACAAAAATTTAAGTGTTTGGAAACATGAATATGAATTATTTAAAATTATGATGATTGGAAACAATGATAACCTACAAATCTAATAGGCTTACTTATTAAACTAAAAACTACTGCGGCCCAAAGTACCATTATTATTGTTTTTGAGTTTTCTATCATTGATATTACTACTTTATTTCTAAAAATTATTTATACATATATGTACTCGTGTTTTAAATATATTTGGAATAAATCAATAATAATCTATATTTTATTTATATAATTTATATTGACTATTCTTATAAGTTTTTAACAGTAATATAATAGCCTTCCAATTCTTCATTAAAAATGAACTTAAAAATTTGACTAAAGTTTTTAGTGTATATAACTTTGCACTAAATTTAGTAAAAAAAAAACTTTATAAAATATTACTAAAATATTTACAGGTCATAACATTTTACCGACGTCATGTTACACAATACAATGATAAAATACAATATTTAAACAGTATAGTATTATTTAGTAAAATTGGAACCGTAAAATTGTAATTTTTAAAATATTTATATATACCATAAAACAAAGACCCGTCCAGTCGGGCGGGTTATGATCTAGTATATGTTAAGGATGCATATAAAGTTTCGAATAAAAATGAAAACATTAGAGATTCAAACTCAAATGGAATCGTTGAGACGAGTTTTACACATGTCCAACTCTCTCCCACTCGAAACATTGAACCAACGATACCAGAAGAGATTAACTTCACTAGATTCCGAGGTACTAAACCTTGTTAAGAATGTAGAGCATCTGGAGATCAAACTAGAAGAAACAAAGCGTACTCTCCATGTTAAAGAATCACAAATCCGTCAACTCGAATCCACCATAAGTTTTTCAGAGCGAGGAATAGCAGAGATGGAAGACATTTTCCAGCAAAAGATAAAGGCAGAGATTGAACATCTTACATTCTCAAGATCAGTGGAGAGCCTAAAAAGAAAGATCAAACTAATTGAAGAAGAGAAGGCATTGGCAAGAAGCTCATAAGACTTTGTCAAAGCTTGAAGAAGCAAGAACCAAAGCTGAGAATCTAAAGAATCAAGCTCAAGATTTACAAAACCATTGCGTAGACATCACAGAGATCCAAGAAGTGAAGAGTTTCAAGAAGAGAGTAGTTAAGACCACTTCATGTCTTCTTCTACAGTTAGGCTTGCTGTTTATGCTGTTTAATATTCAGTTCATGCCAGAGTCGGTGACCGTTGTTCCCACATGATGTATTTTGATTGTAAATATGTGTGTTTATTTATTGATTTCTTTGTCACTTTTTTCCTTTAATTATATATTGACCAATTCTTCTTTTCTGCCTTCTTTTGTTTTTATGTGTGTTGCTGCATTGGCATGACGTTAGAGGTAATTGCCTATTTCAAATCAATAATTTCAATTGTGTAAAATATAATCCGAACAAACTATCAGTATTAATTTCTTTGTCAATTACAATTCAAAAAATTATCAAACATATCTAAATCTACACTGACTATAACAGAAATTAGTCAACCGTTAAAAATGATAAAACGACAATCTTTTTATTTCATTGTTTATTAAGAAAAATCATTCATTCTGAGACTCGAATTTGTTCTTTGATACCTTTTAAAACCGACATTTAACCACTAAAATAACTTTCTGAAATATTACTACAAATTTAAAATTATATATACTACTATAATTCTTCATCTTCTCCAATTAAAACTTTAGATATACTTATTTCTGATTCTTATTACTACATTGACATATTTATAATTATTATATGTTTAATAAACTTATATTATACTCATAATATTTCTAATTAGATAAAACTAAATATTCTTCATATTTTTAAGCTATTTGTAAAATTTTCATATATAGATTATTATAAAACTTTAACACTTGAATGGTAATTTCTTTTATTTGTCAAAATTAATATAATATACTACATATATTTTTTTATCAACATATACTACATATCTTATGTTTATTTATATATATTAGTTATTGTTTAATATGTCTAATATTTTTGAACAAAATATCTCAGTGAATAAAAGGTAAAAGGCCACTTAACACAACCAACACTTTGAACAAAATATCACAAATATATCATATTAGTTTTGAAAAAATAAGAAAATTGTCATTTAGTTTTAAAACTAAGTTATTTAAGAAAAAATACAAATTGGTAAAATTTTAAGTATATTCATTTTGTATAATTATTAATATATTATTAGTATATATTTTTAGTATAATATAAGTTTATTGAAGATATGATAGTTAGGAAACATGTTAATGTATTTACATAAATTGGAAACAATCATTACCAAAACTTTAACTGGAGAAGATGAAGAAGTATAATAGCACATAATTTCAAAATTTTGGTAATATTTCTAAAAATCATTTTAGTCTAGTGGTTAATGTACCCTTTTTAAATGGAATCAAGGTATGGGTTTAAATCCTAGAGGGACATTTAAAAAAAAATCAAATATTATCATTTTATTTTTTAACGGTTGATTAAATTCCGTTATGATCAATGTAGATTAGGTGCATATTTTTAAAAAATCAAGTATTTAAAAAAATATAATTGAATTAAAATTGTTTTTAACATTAACAATTTGTTTGGGTTTTATTAGACACCATTGAAACTATTGGGGTTGAAGTATGTCCTTTTCTCGACGTTAGTGTGTATGTTAAATATTTTGTTTGCCTTTTTGTCAACTTTGCCATCATTTTCAGTAAATTCTTTATGAAATAAGAAGCAGAAGATAAGATATATGTCACAAGTGAAAACTTCATATTCACATTGATCTTTATATTCTAAAAAGAGAAACCAAGATTTGGTTTCTACTCCATACGGTTGGTTTAAGAAGCAAGTCAAAGGGTGATTACTGCTTTGGATTAAAGTTTGAAATTGAAATGTATTTTAGAATAATTTTACTCTCATTATTATTTAGTTGGATGCGAAAAAGTGGAAACTTAATATGAAAATCTTGGCTCCTGGCCAAAATAAAAGTAAAAATATCTTAGCTCTTAAGAATATATAAAAAGACAAATTCAATTTAGTTGTGAGAATATTTTGTGGTGTTTCTGATGACACTAAAGAATTAGTCTTATGTCATTAGCGGCAAGTGGTGACTTTGACAATTGACTATAAACAGCCATCTTAATGTTGGTTTGTTCCAACACTTAAATACATAAAATTAACAATGCACCCACGTCTCGAAGAGTTCTAGGCCAAGCAAACAATGAATAAAAGAGAAAACTTTGTTTTATATATATAATTACTAGATATGATTCATGCAGAGTCGTTAGGTGTCTTACTAATGATCTCTGGATTTGTAAACCTCCAAATTGTTTACAAGTTTGGTAAAGAGAGAGAGATTGTTTTAGATTCTTTCTTAATACAAAATATTACATTAATATATAGAGATTTCATTCTTTTTTTGTTTATATCTACCTCAACTGTTGATGTGTTTCAAAACTAATTTGCAGTATGTCATATATGCTAAGATATTGTAAAGAAAACAAAATAAAATACCACAGTATGTTGAAACTTTTCTAATATGCAACTTGAGCCATGTGGAATATTACACAGAGATCCATTCACAATTCTAACAAATATAGATTATGAAAATGTCAGTTTTGTTTGTTTATAGTTCAGTATTCCGGTTAAACTGCAACAAGTTATACTATTAATCATCATCAATTCGTCAAACACACACACACAAAAAAAAACTGATTATCCAGTATAGTTATGGAGAAACCATTTGTTTGAAATGAAGAAAAAAGAAAGATAAGATAGTGAGATGAATGAGATAGTTATACTTTATGGAACTTTGGTCAATTGAAACCATCATGCTTTATGTGAACCCAAAAGCATAATGAAAAAAGAAAAGAAAGAAAAATCAAAGATTGAGAGAAGAATACAAAAGAGTATGTATATCCTCACATCAAAATAACAAGAGACCCCACAAAATTAGATTAAAAAGCCAAACACCAAGAATCTCAAAGAGCCAAGAACCAAAAGTATCTTTCTCTCTTTTCTTTGATTACAATGTCAACAACTCTTTTTTTTTTACCATGAGTCCCTAAATTCAGATTCTTTTTTCCTTCTACTTTTTTTGTTTGTTTGGAGATTATAATATTAAAAAGCTTACTTGTCTGCATATATACGTTTCTTGCACTCCTTACTCTTCGTTAGGTGGCAACTCATTCAAGTCAAACTCTAGAAACTTTCTCTTCAATTTCTTCACCTCTTCCACTGTCTCTGTTACTTGACTAGAAGAGCCTGCTACTAGAGAGGTTGAAGCGGCGGTTGCAAACTCACTAGAAACTGGTGCAGGAGCGGTTGCAGCCTCATTAGAAGCTGGTCCAGGCCAGTGGCATCTCTTGTGACCTCCAAGAGCTTGACCTGTTGCGAAACTTTTCTGACAAATGTTACAAACATGATCTCCCTTACTGCTAATGCTCAAAGAAGTGCTTGGTCCTTGAGCACTAGCTAAACCGGTTACCATTGCTTCGGTTCCAAGTAACAAAGCTTCACCGTTTGCCCTAGCTTGATGATTCTCCGAAATCTTGACCTTGTTGTGACTCGCTCTATGACCTCCTAAAGCTTGATAAGAAGCAAACGACTTGTTGCAAGTCACACACACGTGCTTCTCACGTGCACCACCACCACTTACCTCAGCAGCAGCAGCAGAAGCAACACCAACCTCGAGCTGATGATGATGATCATGACTTGGTGATGACTCTTTCTCCATCTCAGACAATCTTTTCTTCTTCTTTCTCCTCTTCTTCATCATCTCTTCCACGGAACGCGAATCACTAGCCTCTGCAGCATCGAGATCAACAGCTTCAGCTGTAGTAGCTAAGAACAATAGATCCTTAGCATCAATATTATCTTCTTCTTCTGAAGGTGGAGGATCCTTCAAAGCACTTCTCCTTCCTCTCTTCCCTGTCGCCGCCCATCCTTCTTTGATCGAGTCCTTAAGGTCAACCACGTTTCCCAGTTCCCAATGATTATCCCATAACTCCAAGTTCTCATCCTCCTCCTCCTCATAATCATCATCATCATCATCATAATCAGAGCTTATAAACTCACCATCATGATCATCACCAAGTGGATGATGATGATGAGGAGGCAAAACACCTTTCCATCCTCTGTCTGGATGAAACCTCATGTGTCCATACAAAGCCTTCATGGATGTAAACTTCTTATGACAAACACAACAATCAACTTCGAAATCATCTCTCTCTGAAGTCTCAGATCTACCAACCTCACCACCAGACACCACCATCTTCGGTCTCACCATTGAGAATTTCCGAGCTTCCAGCACATGGATCCTTTTATGACCACCCAACGCCTTACCTGACTTGAAACGTTTACCACATTCACTACATATATGCTTCTTCTCTTCTTCTCCTTCTAGATTAATACTCTTAGCCCCATCGTCATCACCCTCATCTTCCCTGAAACTAATACTCTTAGCTTCTTCTTCTTCAGCTGGACCTTCTTCTTCCATCTCTTTTCTTTGTTCAGAAATGAAAGGTTGTGATGATGAGTTTGGAATTTTAAACTTGATAGATCCAAACTTGGGTCTCCCAAGTGAGAATCTACAGTTTGATTTGTAGCCACGTAACTGATCCATTTTTGCTGGTTTGAATCAACACAAAGCTGAAAGATCTCACCAGCTGATAAATTAGGGCTCCCTAACTTAGTGAAGAAGAAAATCTCACACACCTCAACAAATTCTCACAGATATGAAAATCGAGTAAAAGACAAGAAGAGAAGGAGTTGTAGAAGAAGAAGGTGAAGATGGGAGAAGAGGCAATAGAGAGGAAAAAAAATAAGAAGACGCTATAGCACAAGAGTGAGGAAGAAGAGCCTGTATTGTGCCTCACGTTGGATGAATAGTCTCTATTTATTTTATTAATATAATATAGAAATAGTTTTTTTATTTAAGTTTTAATTAAATGCTATAGTTGGGTATAATATCTATAGTCTTTGTAGCACTTTTCACTTACCAAACCATCAAAGATATATATGCCTTTAACCTTACTAGGTCGTGTTTGACTGTATATATATACAGAAACTCAAATCTCTTTGACTAGTAAATACAAAGACTATTATTTTGTCTATGTTAATTTTACATATTTTTATTTAATATTACCATATATTTTTTTTGGTTATATCCAAAGGTATATCTATGCCTTGATTTAGTTTCCTAGTTTACCAAACGCTGAACGTGGTTTTATGTGTGTGTGTTTTTTTTTTTTGACTGAAGGCTTGGTTTTTATGTGTATTTAAGCATAAAGTTGATGTCATGTGTGTTTAAGCATAAAGTTGAGTTCACGTTTTTGGTTTGGAACCAAACACGGAGTAATCAGTCGTGCATTTAGGAATAAAGGAATAGTAATAGGTGGCTATTTTCCATTTATTTTTTTCGTGGGCATTGCTATTTATGGCAATTAAATCAAGATTTTATTTGGATTTTCATTTATTTTATTTTCAAATTTGACATATCTCTGACTTAAGAAAATCTTTGATTGGGATTTCAAAGGTTTTTTTATCAAGACAAGGAAAAAAAAGAGGGGAAACAAATAAGAAAGACATGAACTAATAATAAAGTATTCATAAATTAGGGTTCTTAATATTTTTGGTCTCACTTATTTCAGCAATCTTGATGGCTCACTTCTTAAAAGTCCAAGTTTATCATTTTTTTTTATTTTCGAAAGCATATTCAATTTTGATATGATTTTTTTTGGATAAAACAAAAACAATTCTTAGCAATAAAGATTCATGCAGATTTTAAATATGCTTTGACTTTTAAGTTGTTGTGATTTAGCCAAATTAAACAATTCTAGATCATCTCAAATTTATGAAATTTAATCCAAATTATATATTTATATACAAAGTAATCTTTCTTCTTTTATTAATGGTAATCCAAGTACATATTAAAAAATTATCATGCAAATTATTAAATTTTCTCATTAAATGTTACAACATAAAATACAGTTTCTTACTTTTTATTCTATGCAAAATATGTAGAATTAAATAATAATAAAAAAATCTCTATTGACAAATTTTTTTTAATTATGATGTTGGCACATACTACTTGTTCTTTTTACAAAGAGAACACACTTCCAAAACTAAAATATAGAAAATAGTATTTCATATATTTTTCTTTAACCATTTTTCAATTATTATTTTTTTTTTACTTTTATGATTTTACCATTTTAATTATATCCAACAATTTCATCCAATTAATTAATCAGTATTTTAATGATTTTTTTCTATAAACACATGTTAAAGTTTTATAACTAATGGACACATATCAAGATAAAATATTTTCATATAACATTAGAAGGTAAGATTTTTGGTATTTCTTAATCAGAATTTAGTATATAACTAGATCACACTCCCAAAGGCCAAAGGCCAAAGGCCAAAGCTAAGTATTTATTCAGTCCTGCAACATTTATGTACCTTCATTCACTGTCTAGATTAATTCTGTTATTTATTTTATTTTATACAAAACTTCATCTGATAATTTCATGTTCACTTTTTCAATAATTTATTTATCTTTTATCATGATTTTATTTTAAAGTTGAAGCTTTACTGGTCACTGAAGTAAGTTCTTGTATTCATTTAGACATTTACCAATATGTAATGACAGACTAGGACTAGGATTACGTGCATAAGATTTAGAGTTGAGGAATTAGTGGCCGAAAACTTAGTAGTGGAGGGCCAGCCCCAAGTCATTCAGGCTACAATTAAAGTCTAATTAAAACATGGTGATCAATAAGTTAAAAAATCTTCTTCACAGTGAAGGCTTAACAAATTGTTGAATCAGTGTAATCATACCACGAAGGTAATGTTAGTTCCATTATAATTTGTTTACACGGAAAAGACTAAAAACCAAATTAAATCTAAAAGTTCTGAAGAAACAGATATTTCTTCACAGAAAAACGTAAAAATAATATAAAATCCATACTCAATTCCCCCATAAATTATGGGCCATATATAGAAAACCAAATCTGTGACCTTTTGGGTATAAAATCTTTAAAAAATCTGATCAAACAAAATCTAGAAGATCTTCAAAGAGTGAGACTGAGTTGACTTACGATCCCGATGCAATTTCCAAAGTGTCTGGAAAATGTACATTCCAAAAGCAAAAGCACAACAAATCAAATTATACAACAGAACAGCTTCTGTCTTGCATCGAACCACGGTCTATCTCCACCCTTTTTGTCGATATGAGATTATTATAAAACCTAAGTTAACTAACCAAAACGGTATATTACAGGTTATTTATGCAAACTCCACTTTATTTTAAATCCTCTTATTTTCTTTTTATCAAAGTAATGAATCAAGATAAGAGTAGTCTCTGGTTCGACCGTACTCCAAGAGACTTCCATAAGTCCGGTCCCAAACACCGATGAAGAGAGATTCAGTGTCTGGGCTAAACGAAATCCCAGATATCTCTCCAAAGAAATCAATCTCTTGCTCCTTTTTGTAACCTGCTGTTGTATCATAGATATGCACAAAATCTGCTGGTTCGGCCATCGCAATGTACCGTCCGTCCGAAGTGAACCTAATGGACCGGACCGATCCAAGGTTGCCTTTAAGCACAGCAACTGATTCTGAGAGATTCCTTGTGTCCCAAACACGACAGGTCTTGTCTTGGTTTCCTGTGGCAAATGTCACACCGTTGGGATGCCAAGCGGATGCAAATGAATAATCTACGTGACCTTTCATTGTCCCAATCGTCTGCAAACGAAATCAAAACCGTAAAGCTCTACAAGGACTAACCGGAGTTAGATAGACAGTACCGGGAAGAAGAAGAACGCTAAGTACCTTTCCGTTGCTTGAGTCTACTAATCGACCATCTGGGTCATCTCCAACGACTGCTACTAGTTTTCCATCGGGACTTAGGGAGCTATGCTGGTAAAATTTTCAAAAAGTATAAGATCGAGGTATAGTTATCAACCGAGATAATGAGGAAGATTCAGTGAGCTTACGTTGACAGGCCATGGATAACGGAAGAGTTGGACAAGCTTATATCTCTCCATGTCAAAGTCTCTGACTCCACAGTCATTATTTGAGGCCATGAAACGCAGTGCGCCGCTAATAAGACCATATAACTAAGTTTTAGTTTCTGCTTGTCCAATTGTCTAACTCTGTCGAAATTCAAAACCACCAAAACAAAATATGAAAGGCGAAGGGGCACCTGGAGTTTCTGTATATATCTACAGCGTTGGTGATAGCGTTTTCGATGTAAGTTGTACGTGAGCAGAAGCTCACACCAGGTCTATCAAGATGCTGGTTATAGGGGAAACAAATTAAAAACATGAATAAGTAACTTCTTGGGCATGTTACATCAATAATGACAAGAGACTTGAAAGCAGTTAGCGGAAACACCATGGGGGTTGCTATTATCCTTTATATCTCATTCAAAACATTTTAAACTAACCTTGCAAATGAGTTCTCCTTGAAACCCACCAGCAACTAGCAACCCTTCTTTTACTGCAAGAGTGCTAACTTGAGTCTCTGTAAATCCTTCCATCAAACTCTCAGGATGGTTCTGAAAATACGGCATACCGGCTTTAGATAAACCAAACAGAGAAAGTAAAAAATTCCTACTCAAATAAATCCCAAACATGGGTTTGAAAGACAAACCTCCGAGGGAGCAACATGACCCTTAACGTTGAGAATTTCGTTCCTGGAACCTGTCAAAGAAGACCAGTGGCTGATACAGTAGTTTGACAAGAGGTAAACATCATGTTTCGACGTAGCCCAGACCAAATTCCTCAACTGCAACAAAGAAGAGAAATGATTTAGCCTAACTATAATCAGCTTTCTATGAAAAAACTATGGTTCACTCAGCAACACTAGAACAAAGACATTTGCATACTTCAAACAAAGAACGACGTTGTTGGAAAAATAACAGAGACAGAGTGTAATGGTGCGCAGTTAACAAACCTGGAAATGAAGAATCGTTGATCTCACTGATCTAGAATTCTTCCTGAACGTATAGAACGAGTTGCCTTTCTCAGTATCCGTGCAGTTCTGGTTCCAAGGAAAGAACAAGATAAGTGTTAACTAACTACTAGTAGATAAACTTAGAGAATCATGAAATGTAACTTACCTTGGCAGCTGCCTCACCCGAATCAGGGATATTCTCATAGTTCTTATACTGATCAAGCCTAGTTTTTCTGTACTTATTTCTAGTCACGCTAAGTCTCTCCCAGGGAATACCCTGAATGTCCTTCCCGTCCCGAGCTTGAGCAGCAGAGGTATCTTCCGCCTTGGTCTGATATAGAGTAAACTGAGTGATATGAATATAATACAAAAACAAAAGATAGAAAAAATAAATCAAGGATCAAAAGACAAACCAATTGGTCGAAATCTTCAACACCGATATCAATTCCATCAAAATCAGGATTCATATCATCCTCAAGAATATCCATGTCGTACTCATCAGCCATATATTCATCTTCAGGTTCATCATCAACATTGAAATCAGACTTTGGGGAGATTCAAAACAAGTGAAAAAAATCACAGAGGGGAAAGAGAACAAACCAAAGTCAGCCATAATTTGACCTCAGATCACAAAACCAGTTTCAAACCTGCAATCAATAGTAAAATTCAATTTCGTAATTGAAGAATATCAAACAGATCATTTCACACAATTTATATATAAAAATTTCAAACTCTTGTGACCAAATTTAATAAACTTCCAAATTACAAATTAAGAACTGAATTACCCCGGAAAATTCAATTGAAATTGCAAGGTAACAGGAACGAACAAGCAGATAAACCCTAACAACCGGAACAAGCGATCAATACTCTTTAAAACCCTATGTGTATAAATAACTCAAAACACCAACGAGAGATACTGATTCGATTAGATCATCCGAGAGAAGCCTAATTTCGAAAAGAAATGAATTAAGTAAAAAGGGAGAAAAAATCGGATACCCAATCTGAAAACACAGGTTGAGGATTGACGCCAATTAGGTTTTCACAGGATCTGATGAGTATCGAATTTATTATATACAGAGACCCCTTCCTCAAACTCAAATTCTGATATATACTTCCAAATATTAAAAAGCTGGTTCATTATTTTGCTTCCACATCAGAAATTCGGTTCCAATTATATATAGACACCTGTCGGTTATATCGATTCTTTCATTTTTAAACCAGTATTTATTTTTTCTCATTTTTTTTATAAAAAAGAGAAATTCCTTGGTAACATTTTGCAAACATAAAAATAGGAGTGAAATTGTTAAATAGTTATGATTTTTATTTAAAAAAAATTCTCTAAGATAAACCCATTTTCTTTTATTATAAATATAGACTTAAAAATAAAAATGACCAAAATAAACTTAAATATTTTATCAAAAATAAGTAAATATACATTTATATCCAAATGTTAACTAATTTTAAGATTTTTTATTTAGAGTCGAGGATTGTAGCTTTTAGAAATAAATTTACAAAAAAACAAATTTTTAAAATTTAAACTTTTTAAAATAAAAATATTATTTTGATATTTTAGTTTTATGATCTATTTTTGTGAAAAAAATAAAAAGTATATTTGAGAGAATTACCATTTTATTTATTAGATAATAATTAACACTTTTCATTTGAGAATCATGTACTTCAAATCTTCAGTAGTTGATAATCAAAGTAAGTCGACTATATTCTGCTTATCCAAAAATCCTCAACCAAAATTTGCGAAACATAAAAGATAAAAAAATCTACTTTGAACAAAAAATATGAGTATATATAAAAATGTACACCCCTCAGATAGAAAAAAAAAACTAAGTATCTAAAGTGTTTTCTTAAATAATTGTGGTAAAATCAGACAAAGATAAACTGGAAACACGTGATTCCTGACCACTTGGATCTTTTCCTGACTAGGCTCAGAAAATAATACGATGATTGACATTTGAGTCGGTGAGTGAAGAAGCACCACTCTCTACTCTCATCAAAACTCCGCGCGTGTTGAGTTGACAAAATCCTTACCCCCGACTCCAAACACGTGTCACTATCTTAAACATCCCACGTCAGTCAGTTTCTTCTCAGAAACCGCCATGTGTTACTAATTTTCCTGGTTCATCTTCTCGAGCAAAATTCAAGAAAACAGCGTCAGTTACACAAAGATAGATATATATAGAGAGAGATATAGAGAGAGAGATAGAGCTTCTGTGAAATTCGAGGATGAATCTAAGGAAAGTATGGGGATCAGTGTGGAACCGATCGAATAGTTGCAAGGATTCGACGAAGGCAATTCAGGTTCCTCTGTCGTCGTCTTCGTCCTCTATGGGCGCGTTTGATCAGCTACCGATGGATATACTAGTCCAGATAGTGATGCTGATAGAGCCAAGAGACGCCGTGAAATTGAGCTTAGCGTGCAAAGCCTTGAAACGCTTAGCAGAGGGTAACAGTCTGTGGATGTTCTATCTCCAGTGTATGCAGGAGTCATGGGACTCCATTTTCTTCGCGGAAACAAGTTTGCGTTGTGGTTATCCGCTCCGGTGAGTTTACAAACATATCAAATGTGTAGTTGCAAAGCCGGTCCTGATCATAGCCAAATGAAACATTCACTTTGGTCCGGAACCTTTTGTGGTTAATATGTTAGTTAAACAACCCCAAAATTAATTCATAAAACATATATGTATTGAAACATAATCTGTAATTGTTTTAAATCTTATAAATTATCATAGATCATTTGGTTTCCAAAATTAATTAAGAAAAAAAATGAATGTAACATTAAACCTTTAATCCTTAATAGATTATTCGGCTTCCAAATTGATTAAGAAAAATATTGAACATTTAAATTGATTGTTAGACAGTTTCAAGGGTTTAGCTTATTTTTGCAGAATGGTTTCTAGTGAATCAGAGGAGTTGTCGTTCATGCGTGTTTATGGTCAAAGAGCTCAAGTTCCTGACTCTATCATTATTGATGGTATATGTTTTCTTCTCTCATGTTTGTTGTGTTTAAGAATTTTTTTCATTTTTTGTGAATGGGATTTGCTTTGCCTGTGAAGGTGGTTCTGGGTATTGCAAATTTGGGAGGAGTAAGAATGCTTCACCTTTTGGACGTTCTGCTACTTTTCTGGTGAGATACCTCTTTGGTGCTGAAGGCAATTTCGCTATTTTATTTACTACAGATATAATAAGCGTGGTTCTTACTAGTTTTACCGCCAGGAATTTGGCAACATTGAGTCACCCATATACGCTAGGCTTCAACAGTTCTTTGTAACCATTTTCAACAGGTTTGTTTTGTCATATTTGTGGCAGCTAAATGGTTTTAGATTGTATCCACGGCTTTGACTTTCTCCACTAAACCGTATTTGAGTTTCTTATGTGATGTTTTTCTTACAGGATGCAGGTTAAGCCATCTATGCAGCCAATAGTGGTTTCACTACCCCTCTGCCATTTTGATGGTTAGCTTCATCTTTTGTTATATTTTTATCTTCAAGGTTACATATCGTGGTTCCAGTTTGCGGTTTTAAAAAAAATTGTTTTCAGATACTGAATCGGCAAAGGCATCCAGGCGGCAACTTAAGACTGCTATCCTTAATGTCTTGTTTGACATGAATGTGCCTGCAGTGTGTGCAGTTAGTCAGGTGAGCCTTTTTTCACCCTTTTAAGTGCTTTCTAATGATTCGGAGATAGATTTATTCTCTATCTCTGTACCCACACTTTCCACGGTTTAAAACTAATAGAAAGTATTGGCGAGAAACTGAATTCAGTTTTCCAGAATTTGATGCCTAATCAGACCAGTAGCTGGAGATAGTATTATGCATTTCTTGTCAAATGAATGGTCTTGTTGATGATACAGTCATAGGCCGACTATGAATTATATGTACTGTATTTTCAGGCTGTTTTAGCTCTATATGCTGCAAGGCAGACATCTGGAATTGTTGTTAACATTGGTTTCCAAGTCATAACCATTGTTCCAAGTAAACTGCTTCTCTCTCTCTCTCTTTGACTCAACCCTTTTTTGTGTCCTCTCAGTTGATTTTTAGTGACATGGCACTGAAGTCGACTAGTTGTATCAAAAAGATGAATATGTGAATATTTCATATTGTCGGAAACATCCGCCTCTAATTCTCTCTGCACCATTCATTCACTGGTGTCTTCGCATTTTAATTTTAGTGGGTGTTCTGCAGTTTTGCATGGGAAGGTGATGCGGCAGGTAGGTGTAGAAGTCATTGGTTTTGGAGCATTGAAACTCACGGGTTTCCTTAAAGAGAAGATGCAAGAGAACAACATTACCTTCCAATCGCTCTACACTGTTCGTACTCTAAAAGAGGTATTACCATTGATCATCCTGTTCCTGGTAGCAAAAATAACTACATCGTTATCGTCTCTTTTGTAAATCAAAGTAAGATTCATCCCCTGTGCGTTACTGTATAATAGACATGATCTTCATCCAGTTATATATAGTTACTGAAATATCATTAAAAAGGATATTGATTTACGTGATGCTTTCGTGTTTATGCAAACGTAGAACCTGTGTTATGTCGCTCTCGATTATGAAGCTGAACTTTCAAGAGACACACAAGCTTCAGTGGAAATTGCGGGTGAAGGATGGTTTACTCTGTCAAAGGAGCGTTTTCAGACAGGGGAGATACTATTCCAACCACGTCTTGCTGGAATGTAAGGCCTGCACTACTTATTACCTTACAGTGTTTAAGAAAGATATAACCTGAAAGTTTCACTAAGAGATGGGATTTGAACTAGTTCTGAAACTAGAAATGTTATTATCTGACGATACAGTATAGTGTGGATAGTTGTTAGTAAGTTCCACTGTTTTCCACATGACTCCTATATTGTAATGCGATAAGCTGCATGCATCCCAGGTCTGGGTAGTGTTCCTCTGAAGAATCTCCAAATTTTGACCATTTTAAAATAGTTTCTTTGATTGTTTATTGTCATTGATAAACTAGGCGGGCAATGGGATTGCACAATGCAGTCGCACTCTGTATGGACCACTGTGATGCAGCAGGACTAACAGGTGATGGTAGCTGGTTCAAGACTGTAGTATTGGCTGGAGGAAGCGCATGTTTGCCAGGGCTTGCAGGTGCGGCCATATTACCTCTTGTTTTGTTCAAATGTTTGTAATGCCACGAAATATACCAAGTAATTCTTACAGGCAACTTGAAAGATCTTTGGAACTTTTTATCTAAAAGATACATGACTGACATGCTTATGCGGTTTTCTGTGTGTGTGAGATGTATCCAGAAAGGCTAGAGAAAGAATTGCATGACTATCTTCCCGCATCTATATGCAATGGAGTCAGAGTAATCCCTCCTCCTTGCGGCGTGGACACAGCGTGGCAAGGGGCAAAGCTTATCAGCAATGTAAGTCTGATATGTTATATACACATTAATTGCGTACATTTTGGGGAAGTCATTGTGGGATTGACACTAAAGATGCATATAGTCCATTTTCATACTCCTATACTGAACACATATTCCGTCTTCTGAGCCTTAACGCCATTTTGTTAATTACTATTGTGCAGTTAAGCACCTTTCCTGGTTCTTGGTGCATCACAAGAAAGCAGTTCCGTCGCAAGTCAAGACTAATGTGGTGAAATCTCTTTAGTTTTCTTACTTATCCTACCTTTGCAAAGACCGAGCTATTCGGTTAGTGAGTGAGAGTGGACAGTTTACAGCTGCCTGCAAATAGTTCTAAGCATCTTTACATGTACGTATATAGTGTTATAGTGTCCATTATTTATTGCACTCCAAAGCCATAGAAAAACCATAATTACTCAAAAGTATGTTATAAATAATGTAAGTTGTTACTTTTGAATACACATGATGAATGTGGAAGAAGAACTTGTTTCAATCCTCTTAATTACTACTACTCAGGATCTTTGGAATCGGTGTTTACCTCAATGGTCGATTAATATAAGTGAACGAGACACACAAAAGTCAAATACATATTATCAGTTTAGAATTTTTTGGAAGCCTCAAAAATCAAAAGAATGAGAAAGTACCAAGTAAAACAAATCGTGGATATACATACAGACACTCAGCTTGTTACATTACTGGCTTGGCCTTAGAGCAACTTAACAAATACGAATAAAGCTGTGGAGACGGTCAGCCAAAGACGAGAAGAAGCGGCAGCTGCGTTTACGTCTGATGCTGAACCGGGAGACATAGCGGGGCACTCGAGGCCTTCTTTACCTTCTTTGCACTGGTTTGCGAAGATTCCAGGGGGGTATTTACCATAGAGATTGATGTAGCTGAACATAGTGGTTGCACAGTCATTGCTTAAATCGTTGAGTTGATCAGTGTAAGGACACGCAAATTCCTTGAAGGAGCCACAGCATTCCTTGGTTGGGTAATTGGGACCTTTGCATTGGCTTGTTATGATTGTGTAGTTCATGAACTCAAAGTTCACTGGACATGCTGTTACCATGAAAAAAAGAAATTAGAAACCTTGGTCAATACACAACATTCCAAATTCAGCTGCATATCACATGAAGTAAAATGAGAAAAGAATAGTTAGCTAGTAATAAGCAGTTTATATGCATAACAATTTTAGACTAAATGCCATGATGAGATGAAAGATGAATAGAAACATTTTTGTAGAGGTTTAAAGAACAATCAGTGGTCAGCGAGTATCAAGATTTGGTCAATGAGAAGCTGTGTAGTTTATAGATTGGCATATAGATCCAGGAAATGGATCCGTTTGTATTTATTGGAACACATCGGGAAACAAACCAAATATAGAACTCCTACTAAGATCCTCATACTTCCAATAAATACAGGAAAGAGAGAGAGAGAGAGAGAGATGGTATGAGATTTAGAAGAAGAACTTGCTTTTCTTGGTCTGGAGTAGGTTTCTTCCTAAAGCCAAATCCTGCGGTTCCAGCACACCATCTGCAATAAAAAGATAAAAGATGACTCACCTAACCAAAGAACATAAGAAGAATACGTCTCTATTGGGGGGGGGGGAATAAAAAAAGGAATAAAGGAAAGGTGTACCTGTGATGAAACTTGAGGATGAGAAGGATGCAAGTATTGTGAGTACAAGGATGAAAGAACTCAGAGCTCTAGATAGGAAGTTGAGCTCCATGATTCTTTTTCAAGTGACCAAGAGATCTGATTGAAACAAGAAAAGAAAAGACGAGCTATGGCGTACCACTCAGATATGAGAGAGACAAGAGAGAGAGTGTCTGAATATTTATGAAATTTTAAAATAAAATAAATTATAGAAAAAGAAAGAGGTGGATGACATATTTTTTGACAGCCTAGAACAACGCGGAAACTTGCGAGCCTGTTTGATTCATCAACCGCCACCCTCCTACACGGCAGCGTTTGATGGCTTCACTGCCGTTGATGATGTTTATGTTTTGTAGGATACCGAATTAATAAAGGGCTTACTGGTGAGGTAGCCGATTTTGAAGACAAAATTTAAAATATAGCATATGATTTGACATTATTAAATCCCATAGCATTTTGTTTCTTCTTTTTTCAGTTCTCTTTTTTTTTTAAACTAGTTGCTGGTAATAAACGTCCAAAAAATATTTGTTATTTAAATAAAAATATTATTAGAATAGTGGTAGTTATGACATCCACATTAATTATGATGATAATATATAAATAGAATATACCATGCTAAAATGGTATAGTTTATGTTAATAAAATTAGAAAATGATTTAAATATATTATATTACTATACATATTCAAAATTAGTTAAATTGAACTTAATTACAACTCGAATCTTTCAAAAATTTAATTCAAAACACTAATCACTAAATATTATCAAAATAGAATAGTAACAAACAAAATAGCATAATACATATTGTTTAATTTTTTAATATTTATGATTGCAGGGAATAAGTTAATGTTTACCCCAATATCAACCCAAACCTACGACAAATTAAATCCAAAACACTAATCACTAAACCCTAAAAAAAATATAAACCTTAACCCAAATATCAGAATATGTAGATCCAAATAAAATAGTAACAACGAAATAACATAGTACATATTATTCAAATAGAATAGTACAACCGGAAACTTACAGTATATACAAGTGGTGGTGGTTACGGTGGAAAAAGTGAAGACTGGTATCAAAAACTAAATCCAAAACACTAATCACTAAACCATATAAAAAAATATAAACCCTAATCCAAATAACAAAATATGACACAATACATAATATTTGTTACAAAAGTCAAGGAACAACGTATGAAAATTGAAGAGGATCCCATGTCATTTATATTTTACAGTAAAACTTGTCGAATTTTCTTCCTATATAAGATGTTGTCATGCATTCATTTTACGTCGCCCCTTCTGAATACTAATAATATCATCCTCCTTTCTTTATAGTTTTCTATGCTTCTTTTCTTCGTTTCTTTTACACATATGTAACATATATTACTAGTAGAACAACAAATACAAGTATATATAAAATGTAAAATAAATTAAACACGTTAATAAAATTATAACATATTATCAGCATGATCACTCTACTACTAAATTTATTCTTTTGATTTATGTTTAGAGTGGGGTCTCCATTTAATTTTACGTTTATAGTTATCAGCGTGCGGCACTGTCGCCCCATTATTTATTCGTTATTTTTACTATTACCAGAGTGCGGTCATGCCGCCCCGTCTTTAGTATTAATTTTACAATGGTTGCTTAAAGTACCATAATGGCTGATTAACCGCCTAAACATTTGATTTATTATTTTATGATAGATTACTTTATAATCACAATTTACTACTTGGGTCATGATTGATTTATCACCTTAATTTATTTATTTTTAAATATGAATTGGTTAATTATATCACCATTTATAATTAAGTATATGTTAAGAAAGAATCTATATTTAAACTTTTTGTTTAAAAGTAATAAAATTTAATTTCTTTCTAATAATTTTTAGACTAATTTTTATATTATGTTTTTACTTCTAACGGTCATATATATATATATATTAAAATAATGATTAATTAATTACTTTTCAAACCGCTAGTTAATGGCTAATGAACAACGTTCTTAAAATCTATAAATACAGTTACAACTCATTCATTTCATTTCACACCTATCCAAAATCCTATTAAACAAAATCTTAAATTTTCTTTAGAAAAATGTTTAATCTGTTGTTAGTTTTTGTAATTTTTTTTTTCTTAATTGCTTTCTACGGTTTACTTGTTGGAAAGTTCTATCCCGAAGAAAATGTGTTTGTCTCCATTGATTTTATGTATTTGTATTCCTTGTAATTGCACTACTTATCCCAACACCTCGATTATTTTAATAAAATAATATTTCTAATTAAGTTCTTTACTATTATCTGATTTTTGAAATGGCAAACATCGAGAAGCTCCAATTTCCCGATCTAGACATCACCGGTACCAATTACATTTCTTGGGTCACCAATGTCGAACTTCATCTTAAATCCCTCTGTTTATCTGAAACCGTTAAAGAAAATAATACATTAACGCCTCAAGAAAAGGGTAAATCGCTGATCTTCCTTAGAAGACACCTTGATGAGGGTATTATTTATGACCATGCCAACATGAGAGATCCTAAAGAGCTATGGAAGTCTCGGAAAGATCATTTTGCATCAGAAAGACATAACACTTCCACTAGCTCGGGATGAATGGCAAAGTCTGAGATTTTAAGATTTCGACAAAGTGATGAATTACAATTCTGGTATGTTAGGAATTGTGGACAAACTGATATATTGTGGTGAAACGATCATAGAGTCTCAAATGATTGAAACGACATACACCACATTTCACAAAAGCTATATCACCCTGCAACAATAGTACATGTTGTGGGGATATACCAAATTCTTAGATTTGATTATGGCGCTTCTCATAGCAGAAAAGAACAATGAGCTTTTGATCAAGAATCACATGACACGTCCAACTAGTTCTAAAGCGCTTCGGAAGCAAATGCATTAGATGCAAAGAAACCAGTGAAACAAAATAAGGCTTTTCGTGGTCGTCAAAACTACCGTGGACGTGGACGAAAGTACAATCCACATGATAAATAGTCAATCCAATGGGTTCACTCTGAGCAGTCCTCTAAGGGAAAAGAACACCAAGGAAATACTTCCAAGAAACGAGAAGAAACTTGTTTCAGATGCGGTACTAAGGGACACTGGTCCCGTGTATGTTGTACCACTGCACATCTGTGTGCTCTATACAAAGATTTAGTCAAAGGAAAAGGCAAAGAGGTTAACTTTGCAGAACATTCTGAAGGTACAACACACCTAGATGCGTCTGACTTTGTGAATGATTTCTAGGAGACCGCTATCACGGAAGGTTAAATACCCATCATGTGACTCTTGAAGTTCCATAATTATGCCATAAATAATGTTATTTATGGAAGAATAATGTTTAATTATTATGTGATTTTCATATGCTTATGTAGAATTACTGCGTGTTCGATTTTTTGTAATGATGTATAATATTTTATAAATAAGATTATCTTATATCTGTTAATTCTTTGGTTTGTCTCAGAAATGGACATTACAAATGAAGCATCAACCAAGATCAATGCTAGATATTTGTATATCAGATAGTGGAACAAAACACACTATTCTTAAACACATAAAATATTTTTTTCTGAACTTAAAACAACAAATATCACAGTTAATACAATATCGGGTCATGTAGACTAGATTGAACGGATTGGTAAACCAATTTCTCGATAAATCATGTACTATTTTCTCCAAATTCTAAGAGGAATTTGTTGAGTTTTAATGACATATATTTTCAAGGATTTGATATTCATTCTGAAACTAAGAATAGAAAGAAATATATGTATATTACTCTTAATAAATCGGGAAAGCAAAAGGTATTGGAAAAACTACCAAAACTCCCTTCTGGTCTACATCAAACATATATAAGTGCCATCGAATCACATTTGGTGATTAAAAGAAATTCTGACACGTTTACACTATGGCATGATCGTCTTGGTCACCCACGCAACACAATGATGCGAAAAATCATCGTGAACTCACATGGTCATTCACTGAAACCGCAATAAGTTTACCAAGGGAATGAAATAACATGTATTGCGTGTTCTTTAGGAAAATTGATTATAAAACCATCGCCAACCAAAATAGATAAAGAGTTACCAAAGTTCCTTAAAGGAATTCAATGCGATATTTTGTGGACCTATATATCCACCTTGTAGACCATTATATTATTTTATGGTAATGATCGACACGTCGAGTAGATGGTCCCACGTTTTTCTATTGTCCTCTTGAAATATGGCATTTGCAAGATTTTTTTTTTATCTCAAATAACCAAACTAAGAGCTCAGTTTCTTGATTATCCAATAAAGAAAGCCAGACTAGATAACGCTGGTGAGTTTACTTCCCCACGTTTGTCTATTATCCTCTCGAAATATGGCATTTGTGAGATTTTTATCTCAAAGAATCAAACTAAGAGCTCAGTTTCGTGATTATCCATTAAAGAGAGTCAGACTAGATAACACTGGTGAGTTTACTTCCCAAGCATTCAATTATTATTGTATGGTAACTGGAATTGATGTGGAACATCATGTTGCTCATGTTCATTCACAAAATAGCTTGGCTGAACATTAATTAAATGTTTGCAACTGATTGCAAGACCATTAATCATGAGGTCTAAACTCCCAGGCTCTGTGTGAGAACATGCTATTTTGCATGAAGAATCACTGATTCGGGTGAGACCAAGTGCATATCACAAATATTCACCAATATAGTTAGCATTTGGAAAATAGCCAAATATTTCTCATCTAAGGGTTTTTTGTTGTGATGTATATGTGCCAATTTCTCCATCAATTATACGCTACCTAGAACCACAAATTGGTGATGTATTGCTGCACGTTTTGCTGATTGTCACTTTAATGAAAAAGTATTACCAGTTCTAGGGGGAGAAAATAAGCAAGTAGAAAAATAGATAAAACGGTGTGTGTCATCTCTTCTACACCTTGATCCTCCAACAAAATAATCAGAATTAGAAATCCGTCGAATTATGCATTTGTAAAAAATCAACTACCTGATGCATTTGTAGACACCAAAGCGGTAACAAAATCACATATACCCGTTGCAAATGCTTCTGCTCGTATATAAATGCCACATGAACGTGGAGCAGATGATAACACACGGAAGTCAAAAATACGCTTGAAGCGTGGTAGAAATGTTGGTTCTAAGGATAAAAATCCTAGAAAACGAAAGGAGATGAAAAAAGCAAAATTCATCTAATATAACAAAAAGGCTGAAAGAAATTAACCATGAGGTCGATAACAGTGTTGAACATCATGACTCTGAAGAAAATCATGAAATTTCTATTAACTACATTCACAATAAAAAAATATGGAATCAAAATAAATTTAATGATGTTTTCTCGTACTTTATTTCAAAAGAAATAAATTAAGAGACCGATGATCCAGAACCAAAGTCCATTTTCAAATGCCAAAAAGATACGACTAGATGAAATGGAAGGATACAATAAAAGTCGAGCTTGATTCTTTAACAAACGAGAAGTATTTGGATATATCATAATCACACTTGAAACTGTGAAACCAGTCGGGTACAAGTGGGTTTTCGTTCGGAAACGAAATGAGAAAAATGAAGTAATGAGATACAAGGCTCACCTTGTAGCTAAAGGTTTTTCTCAAGGACATGGAATCGATTATGAAGAAACATATTCCTCTGTTATAGATGCAATCACTTTTAGATTTTTGATGAGTCTTACTGCTAATCAGAATCTAGAGATGCGTCTAATGGATGTTGTTACAGCATATTTATATGGATCCTTGGACATTGATATTTATATGAGAATTTCCAAAGGATTTAAAATGCCAGAACAATTAAATTCTAAACCTAGAGAGTTATGTGCAATAAAATTGCAAAGATCATTATACGGCTTAAAGCAGTCTGGACGAATATGGTACAATCGTCTTAGTGAGCATTTAACTAAAGAAGGATATGTAAACAGCCGTATATACCCATGTTTTTTCATCAAGAAGCATCTTCTGGATTTGTAATTATAGCTGTATATGTTGATGATCTAGATATCATCGGTACCCAAGGAATAATACAAACAACATCTGATTATTTAAAAGGAGAATTTGAGATGAAAGATCTTGGACAGACAAAAGATTGTATTGGTCTACAAATTGAGCATTCACATAAAGGTATATTTGTACACCAGTCTACAAAAACGAAAAGACTTTTGAAACGATAAAACATAGACAAAGACACTCCACTAAGTACTCCTATGGTTATTAGATCACTAAATATTGAAAATGATCCTTTTCGACCATATGAAGAAAATGAGGAGATACTTGGCCTTGAAGTACCATATCTAAGTGCAATAGGAGCACTCATGTATCTTGCAAATTGTACTCGGACTGATATATCATTTGATGTTAATCTTTTGGCGAGATTCAGTGCTCTCCTATGCAAAGACATTGGAATGGGATCAAACATGTCTTTCGCTATCTTCAAGGAAAAATTTATGTAGGATTATTTTATCCTAACAACTCAAACGGAGAAATGATTGGCTTTGAAGATGCATGATATTTGTCTGACCCACATAAAGGTAAATCACAGACGGTGCACGTATTCACAATTGGAGTAAATGCTATATCATGACGATCTCAGAAACAAACACTTGTAGCCACTTCATCAAACCATGCTGAAATAATCGCTCTCCACGAAGCAAGTAGAGAATGTGTTTGGCTCAGATCAATAAGTCAACACATCCTTTCAAGTAGTGGGATCAACGTCAATTCAGAACCAACCATCTTTTATGAAGACAATGCAGCATGTGTCGTTCAAACAAAAGAAGAATACATCAAAAGCGACTCAATCAAGCATATCCCACCGAATTTCTTCTCATATACCCAAGAGCTCGAGAAGAATAAAGAAATTGAAGTAAGATATGTTGGATCTTGTGATAATGCTGCAGATCACTTTACAAAGTCGATGTCCACTACGACATTCAGAAAACATGTTTATAACATTAGAATGCGTGATCAACAAGATTTTTAATGATCATCTATTCGAGGGGGAGATTCTAAGTTATACTCTTTTTACCTTGCTATGGTTTGTTCTACTGTTTTTTTCACGAGAGGTTTTTAATGAGGCAACAGAAGATTCTGTATAAGAAGAACTATTAATGACGATGGTCGCCAAGGGGGAGTGTTACAAAACTCAAGGAGTAACGTATAGAAATTGAAGTGGATCCCATGTCATTTATATCTTACAGTAAAACTTGTTGAATTTTCTTCCTATATAAGATGTTGTCATGCATTCATTTTATGTCGCCCCTTCTGAATACTAATAATATCATCCTCCTTTCTCTATAGTTTGGTATGCTTCTTTTCTTCGTTTCTTTTACACATATGTAACATATATTATTAGTAAAACACCAAATACAAGTATATATAAAATGTAATATAAATTAAACACATTAATAAAATTATAAAATATTAAGTATTATCAAAATAGAATATTAACAAAAGAAATAGTATAACTAGATTTTGATCCGCGCGGGTTTTGTTTTGATTGTGACAAAATGTATCAAATGATTCGATTTCTACTATTTGATAGTTTTATATGTGAAATTTGATGTTTATTTAACTTTTTAATAGGGTATTTTCATTGAGTTTTGCATAACCGAGTGAGTTTTTGGTTGAACCGAGAATCAGAAAATTAAGTGTTGTGAGAGTGTGAAGAATTAAAATACATATTAAATTGAAACCAAAATTGGATGGGTCCATGGCCTAAACCCTAAACCCTAAACCCGCGATTCAAAATCTACCAACCCGCATAAAATACTCATAACCCGCACCCGCCAATCAATTTTTCAAATTGTTTGACCTGCACCTGCTCCGCAGCGGGTCAAACGGGGCATGACCCACGGGTGATGAATCAAATGCGCAGACCTACTTACATCATAAGCATTTGAGATTTAGACCTCACTTATAACCAAAAATAAATCATAAGCATTTGAGTAATTTCTTATGACATAAAACAGAAAATTGAAAGAATGATCAAAACATTGAGTTTGTAGAAACATATTTCCAACTATATAAACAATGGTCATTTAGTACAAAATCGAAACATAAGTTTTCATTTTCAAGGATTACCTCTATATTGCCCAATCTTAGCAAATCGTAGAAGACATATCACCATGTCTTCTGTTTCTTGGCTAACTGTATGAAGATTCTCAGCAAATTTACCCCAAAGACAACAAGCTACTCTCTGACCCCTAATAGAATTTCATATCAAGTCATAAATTAATATGTTTATAGGCCTATATCTTTTATATTAAATATATAAAACTTACGAAATGAAGATATCTAAATCATAAATCTATATAAAATGATAAACTTACATTTGTATCACAAAGAATTAGTTCAATTGTCTCCCATGTGTCTTTCATGAAATGTGTCAATGTGTGAAGGATTTTTACTTGGATGCGACATGCAGTCTTCCTCGGTTTTATATCGCTCAAGAAAGACAACTGCAAATTATTCGCCATTTTTGTTTTAGGTTTTTCAAGGAATGATGAATATAGTGGTTAAGAGAGGCTATATTTATAATACGTAGTGACGATATACATTTAGGTTACGCAAATGTAGGACATAATATTTAGATGATTTTTTTTTAAAAATATCTTTTTCGAGGAAGAATGAATATTTCTTAAAGATATTTTGAATTAGATAGGAAGTTTGAAATTTAACAGTTAATGGTAATCTAACTACGGTAAGTTACCAAAATTTATGGAATCCAACCAAATAATAAATTACCACGATATTGATTGTGGTTAATCTATAAAATTGTAGATGAAGAAATTTATTTATTTTAGTAGGAAGATAATTATAGAAAATAGTTTTTGCAATATTTTCTTAACAAAACGTATCTCGTCCATTAAATGTCACCATGAGAATGATGATATATCAACATATAAAGAAAAAACATGAAATGAATGACATTTGGATGGATTCTCCATTCTCAAATGTCTTAAAAACATGAAATGAAGGACATTTGAATGGATTCTCTATTTTCCTTATATTTGAAATGGTTTTGAGGTATGAAATAAATGATAGAAGTAGTGAGACATTAAAAATGGTTGATATAGTATGCAAAACTCATAAAAATATCGATATAAAAAATATATTATATAATACATTAACAAATGTCTACAACTATAACAAAATCTTAATATATGTAATATAAAGTGTAGTATGAGTTTATATCATATAATCTTTGAAATATAAGGTGTAGTACAACTGTGTTTTAAATCTTAATATGAAATATAACATCATATCATGGTTAGAGTCATATGAGTTTATAAAGTATAGTCTCTCAAATATAAGGTGTAATACAACTATATAAAAATATTAAGATATGAAATATAGCATCATATCATCGATATATGATGCATATACCAAAAAAATATCAACCAAAAATTATAATGTTGAAAATATATATATTGAAATCATGTAATATAAGGTCTACAATCAACTACACTAGCTACAAAGTGTAGGCCAGTGTAGTATGAGTTTATATAATCTAGTCTTTGAAATATAAGGTGTAGTACAACTATATGAAAATCTTAATATATGAAATATAACATCATATCATGGTTAGAGTAATATGGGTTTATAAAGTATAGTCTTTGAAATATAAGGTGTAGTACAGCTATATGAAAATATTAATATATGAAATATAGCATCATATCATCGATATATGATGCATATACCAAAAAATATCAACCAAAAATTATAATGTTGGAAATCTATAGATTTAAATCGTGTAATATAAGGTGTATAACATAATATAAATGTATGAAATATAGTTAGAGTAATTAATGTGAAGAGGGAGAATAATTCTGGTATATGTAATATTTGATATGCTTTGTAACAAATCGATATATATGTAGGTGTAAGTCCAAAAAGTAAATTACCAAAATGCCATTAATGAGGGTGCATACAACTTCCATCAGTCAATTTTTCAAGGATGCCTTTACTTTTAATAGTATAGATGCATATTGTTTAAATTTTTAAATATTTATGATTGCAGGGAAGGAGGTAATAATTACCTCAACATTAACCCAAACCTACCACAAACTAAATACAAAACACTAATCACTAAACCCTAAAAAAATATAAACCTTATAAGGATATATAAATCATAACCCAAATACTGAAGTATACACATAGTACATATATTATCGAAATAGAATACTAACAAACGAAATAGCATATTACATATTGTGTAAATTTTTAAATATTTATGATTATCGGGAATGAGGTAATGCTTACCTTAACATCAACTCCAACCTACCACAAACTGAACCCAAAACACTAAACCCTAAAAGAAAATATAAACCTTAACCCAAATATCAAAATATACAGATCCAAATAAAAAAAACAATAATGAAATAACATAGTACATATTGTTCAAGTAGAATAGTACAATCGACAACTTACAGTATATACGAGTGGTGGTTGTTACGGTGGAAGAAGTGGAGACTGGTATCAAGAAGATTGTGGTTGTTTTGAAGAATCTAATGGCAAAACTATAAAATTGAAAACTACAGATTTGGCTAATAACTAATAAAAATGATGATGATAGAAAAAGATATGGTGATTAAAAACACAATAAATACAAAATATGGTGTGAAGTTGGTGATAGTGTATCGTAGCAGTGACAGAAAGTAAGGTGGTGGAGATGGAAGAAGAGTGATAGTAGTTAATAATCAAAGAAGAAGAAGAAAAATATTTTTTTATCTTTCATTAACCGGTAAAAAAAACAATATAATATATATTTCATAAATAATGAAGGATTTGTTTTTGGTTAGATAGTTAATTATTTTTTTGTCTCCATTAATAAATTACAACAAAACAAAATAGGCTGATTAATAGATTATGGAAGTTTTTTTTTGTTCTCAACCAAACTTCCATTAAGGAAAATCCCGTTGGTGAAAGCTTAGAAAACCCAATCTCAACCGTTTACATTTTACAAATCAAGCCCACATTATCCTAACCTAATATATACTGATCCGATTAGTAACTATCCACAAAACTAGTCTATTAAGATTGTCATGCCGTGTCTTGCCGTGTCTATTTAGATTATCTATTTTATTTAGGGAGTAAGCCAACGGAAGGCTTCTATTTAGACTGTGACTCCCGCGTCCCACTGGCTCACTCCTAAAGACACGCATTGACAGAATAGGGACATCACTGATCAAGTTGTAGTGAGACATAGGACTTCTCCCCTTGCAGGTGCAAAAGAGGCTTGATAGTTTTCCTTTGGGAGTTTTTTTTTTTTTTGTAGAGCTGAGACATTAGGAGAACTTTCATTATTTATGTAGCTTCTTGATATTCATCCGATCAGGCTATAAGATACATATTATTATATGAAGGCTAAGACCATATTATTAATTGATGCAAGTGACATAGTATTGTGATTGTAGATAGTTGGTAAAGTTGCTGATAAGAAGGCGAGGACCACCCGGTTTAACTAGAGTATGACTTCATTTTTGACCCGGGCACTTGAGACCTCCTTTTTCTTTGCATTGGTTTGCAAACAGTCCGGGCGGGTATTTACCGTAGAGGTTGATGTAGCTGAACATAGTGGTAGCACAATCATTGCTTAAGTCATTCAGCTCATCAGCGTAAGGACACGCAAATTCCTTGAATGCGGCGCAACATTTCTTGGGTGGGTATTTGGGACCCTTGCATTGGCTTGTTATGATTGTGTAGTTCAGAAACTCAAACTTCACTGGACATGCTGTTCCATACAGAAAAGGAAAGAGAAATTATGTCACCTAGAGACAGTTGCATGCATCCACATGAAACAAATAGACAAAGAATCGCTAATGTTTAAGACTAATGCCATGAATAATTGAAAATATCACATGTAGAGGTTTCAAGATAGAACAAAAGTATAGAACTTCATAAACAGAAGAGTATTCATAACTCTAAGAATCAATGGTCAAGGTTCTAATTCAAAGATTTGGTCAATGAATCGTTACTAGCTAGTAAGTAGCTATAATCCGTCTTATATATAACAGTTTGGAGATATGTATAACTGCTGGAACACTCTTATTCGTAATACATACTAAGAGAATATAAATCAACAGCTGGAAGGATTTAAAAGGATTATAATAGTAAGTTCAAGAGAGATGAGACTAATTCAAGAAACACAGAACAGTAAGTTCAAGAAGCAGAGATTTAAAAAGAAGTTGCCTTTCTTCTTCTGAAGCAGGTTTCTTCCACTAACCAAAGTTTCAGATTTGATGAATACATTATCTGCAATATAAGAAAAAACAAGAAAATCGTTGAGGTCTACACATTTAGAACAGATCTTATATGGAAGGAAAAAAGAATCAAGAAAGTTGTTACCTGAGATGAAACTGGAAAATACTGAGAGTAGGAGAAACAAGAAGAGAGAACTAGAGAGGAAGTTAAGCTTCATGATTCTGTGGTTGCAGAAGTCACGAAGAGACCTCATATTGTCATATATAAACACGACCTTGACTTTGAAATATCTCAGCAAGCAAATAAAATAATAATTCTGCAGCTTCCTGCCATCTACCAAAAAAGACTATTCTCTTATGATAAACATGAAAGATGCCAAATATTATTTCCCGAGTGAAGAATGTTCAAAACATGCGTTCTCTCTTTCTTTGTTTAATGACTCTTTCAGATACAAACTTAAACGTTCATCTACACACGGAAATTTGAATGATCTTTTTACAAGGAATAGAAATAAATATTCTCAAATTTGTGTGTTTATAATATTTTTGCCTCCTTCATTTCTGTAAAAAACAGTAATAATATCTCTCTGTAACGTTACGACCCCAAAGCTTCAAAAGCAGCATCGCTTTCTTTGCTGCAAAACATACACAAGCAGAGTCTCAACTACAAATAAACTGTTAAAAATAGTAAGGAGAAGAAAAAGGATTGAGTGGGGCTTACATCTTCTTGGTAACGAGATTCAAGCTCTTCTGTGATCTGAAGCTGTTTTGTTAACGTTATATGTAATACCTGAAGAAAAACACAAACTAAGTTATGAACTTATATGATAAAAAAAGCATCAAGGCATAGTATAATAAAAGGTCAAGATCAAGAAGTGTACTTACTGATTTTGTTTTGTCGAGATCGAGTTCTAGAGACTTGATCCTCTCAAGAGACTCCGTTAATAGCTTCTCGTTTGCTTCTGGGATTTTTAGAGGGATTCTACTAGTCTCTGTGAAGTCTTTCTCCAGCTTCTTGAGACGTTCCAAACAATGAAGAATCATCTGGTTGTTTACAGATGAATCTGGGAGGACATGGATCACAGAGTTTTGTCTTTGCCAGTATCCATGCAATAAGAAAGCAAAGAGTGCAAACAGCTTCATCAGTGGAATGGCTACTAGTATTTTCACCAAGTGAATGATGTTCTCTCCTTTGATCTTATCTCTAAGAGCACTAAACCGTGAAACCTGACCACCTGAAAATGTGATCATGATTTACATTTTGAATATGCAGTTGCGGATAAACAGAACACTAACAAGGATTGAAAGAAAAACACACCTTCTCTTCTAGGTGTATTTACAGAGGAAGAGTATTCAGTGTTCATGTCTGGTGACTGGGGTTGAGACAAGTCTCCTTGAGCTGGTTCTACAGATTCCACAGTGGTAATGAATTTATCACCGTCTGATGTACTGGCCTCATCAGAGTGTGGAGGAACTAAACAAGTATACATTGAACATCTTGACCCACTGGAATGGTAATGCTCTTCAGAATCTCGCTCTTCTTTTGAAGTTTCCTGCCAAGAACTAAGAGTTACAACGTTGTAGAGAACAAAAACCACTTATATCAAATGGAGTATAGAAACTCACTTTAGGTGGGATCATGCGAGTGGCAGAATCATGATCTCTTATATGAAGAGGAGCTCTTTTAGATTGTGGTATGGTATTTACTTCCATGTGATGTACGAGCTGCAAAACAAGACACTGATACTATTATAGCTCAACTTATCATGGCAGCTAATAGATTCTTACAAACAAAAAGCAAGGGACATGCCTTAACTATTTCAGGATCATTCCATGGTCCTTTGTTAGACCTTAAGCACCCTCCTTCGTTAGCACATTTGCATAGTCCTCCCAAGAACTCTGGAAGTTGACTGTACGGATAGAAAAAGTAGTATGTGATGATAATGTTAGTATGCCATAACATACACAAACTTGAATAAGGTTATCTGTATAACCTGGAATCAATTGCTTCAAGCAACTTTGACAAGTACTTTGGCTCCAAAACCTTAGTAAATACCAAGTAATAATGAGTAAAACTTTGACATTGGAATATACAATTCTTAAAACTAGAGAGATAATACATTACTTGTATCTTTGCAATAGTCATGGGATCAAGTAACTTCTGTGCAGCAGGCCATAGTAAAGTCCTGAATCCAATCCCTGCATTGACAATGAACATTCGGTGCAAAGTCTGCAAGAGTCAGACACCAACGATTACACACAAACTTTCATAGCCAACCAGACATATTCATGTTCCACTCGGCTCACTGGATTCCATATCCTTCAAAAAGAGTTAGGTACCTCAGGGTAATAGTTGCAATCTACTTTAGCAATAGATGCCAGGAGATTCGCAGCTGTAGGACTAAAGTTCTTCATACCCTGAAGAGAGAAATGTTACAAATCAATTTAAAAGCATCTATCTATCTAACTAGGAGTTGAACCATACCAGGCCTTCAACATCAAGTATTGTAGTCGTTGTAGTGACTCTTCGCTTAGCTGCAATGGAACATGCAGGAAGCTTTTCCTGAAGAGCCCTCTCGAATTCTTGAACATGGTACTTTAAGTACCGCTCAATGGTTGTAACATCCATAAGCTTACCGGGATGAGCTTTTCCTAGTCTCTCGATGTAGATTGGTCTACCATCTTTATCTACTCCATGATACCCCTGTGGATAGTGACGCACAACTTTGTCCAACTCTTTGAAACTGAACTCCTGTTTTTGAGCAAGAAAGACAAAACACTTTATAAACTGGTCTTACTACTATTACTACTCGTTCCTGTAGCATCTTAAGTCCATATATATATATATATATATATATATATATATATATATATATCATTTTTAACCTGTATTATACGATCTGCTCCAAACTCTTTCCTCCATTTGAGCATTTGTTCCCATGCAATTACAGTTTTTTCGATGTTGAACTCCATTGTCTTCAGAAACCTAGTGGCAAACCAAACATGTTAAAGTGAGACAAGAACAAAAGTATTATACAACTTGTCAGACAATAGTTTTTACCTCAACAACATATGATAATCATCATGTCTTGGAGGCAAAAGATCTTTGTTGAGAAGCTCTTGACGCAGTATAAGAACAATCTTCTCTTCATTCTCGTCCCTAACATCTTCAATGAAAGGAACTGAGTAATCTATTTTCCGTTTCCCTTTTCTTTTCAGAGGATGAGTAAGTTTACTAGAACAACTAATCGCTTTCTTTCTCAGGTTCCCCATTCTAGAACGACGTGGCTCATCCTCTGTGCACTCAGGATCTGATAACTTGTCTCTTGTTTGTTCCCAACCTTCACATATACATATATATATACATCTTCATACAAGATCAAAGTGATATAGCCTAAGAAAGAAGGTAAAGTCAAAACCATATTCACTTACCAGACATCTTTAGAGATAGTCAAAAAGATATCCTTCGAATTCCTGAGGGAAAAAAAAAAGAAGCAATGCAGAGGAAGTTGAGGAATGGTGATGAAACGCTACAAAAACCCTAGACGAAGATCCTTGTGGATTCCAAAAGAGACAAGTATTGATACAGATTACTATAAATAGGAACAAAAAAGTTATAACAGAGAATATTCGAATATCTGTAACAGAGAAATAAAAATCGAACATAGATAGAGACACGGTTATACACACCTCTTCTTCGATACAGAGAGAATTGTAGATAAAATCTACAAAGAGTTTCCTTATCAAATCCACAATTTCTCTGAGAGAATTTCGTGCACTTCTCTGTCTCTGTGCTGTGGGGTTCCTTTTCTTGTTTTTTTTTAAAGTAAAAGATGTAATTTTGGGACTCTGTTTCTTCTTTCTTCGTTAAATCGTCTCACCGTGACATGGCCGACATGTCTCATTCGCATTTTTTAACTCCCTTCCACACCTCTCTTTTTTCATATATACACAAATATATAAAAAATTCCTTTAAATTATGTTAAATTTATTCAACGAGACACCTGGAAGCAGTTCACATTCACATACATACTCTTTTTAGTACTCTTTCAAAAGATAGATTTAAAGTACAACAAACCAAACCTACTTAAGATTTTGTTTTCTTCAGTTTCTGTTCGGTTTGCCAGCCTAAAACGGTCAACCCACGAGAAAAATATTTTTTCTTTTTTTTTGTATAATTAAAATATTTATTGTTACTAATGGATAATTCACCGAACTTACACTCATTTTAATGGTGGCTTAACAGTTAGCACCCAACTCTATTCTTCTTTTCTTCTTCAGTTTTGAGTACATCATGTTCATGTATCTAGGCCTACATGTATCTATGTCAGATACAGTGATACCCCCATTTTTTAAAAAGTACATCATGTATCTTTGTCACATACACGATTGAAAGAAAAGAAAAATAATTGGCAGAACTATTGAATACTTCAATGCCTTACATCAGTATTTGACTTTTTTTAAGAGAACACCCGTACATATTGCCCAATATCCTGGAACAAGTCTTATGAAGTTGTTCTACCGTCATGACTATTTTAATTGTAACAAACAATAAGGAGGAGCCAATAAGAAACACACACCGTCTAAACCTTTGTTTAGGTCACCAAAACGTCTTGGTCCAATATGGTTTCACTGTTAGACTAATAAGTAACTACCAATGTTTGAATATAATTTTGAAAACTTTTGTGTATTCTTCATTCATCACTAACAACAAGCAAGAGAGCGACTCATTTTAATCATAATAGATAATTGTTGGCTTAAAGCATTGGAAAGTATCAAATGTATCAATAAAGCTCATGTACACACCCAAACACATGGCTTAATAAGAAAATAAAACTAATAAATCAAGCAACCAAGCAAAAGGCACACATGTTTTTTTTTCTTATTTCTCCAATTCTTAGACAAATGCGCAATGTACTGGTTGCGGATCATTATTTATCAACCATCATCATCCCATTGCATACTTCTGGGTCCAGGATCGGGCAGTATTCTCGTACTTGGTACGGTCTGTCTTGTAGATGTTGGCTATTTCAGGAACCAGAGGATCGTCAGGGTTTGGATCTGTCAGCAATGAGCATATCGACAGAAGAACCTGTGGAAAAATGCAACACCAACTCTTTTAAGCACTAGAAGAATATGAAAATTAACGATTATCACCCATTTTATCAAATCAGTGTATCTTTCAAGCAATTCGCCAATGTAAACATATAAAATTGGAAATCCATATGTATCGTCATTAATATCGATAATGAAAGGCTCTTGTCCATTATATAGCATAAGGTAATGCATAATAAAAGAGTTATTGAACTAATACCATACGAGTATCAACTCGACCTTTGGTGAAAAACTAATATTAACACTAGAGAGAATGGATAATAGATATGACCGCAACAGAGACACGAACAAAAAAAAAACGTATGGTGGAAAGAGAAACAGACTGATTGATTACCTTGGATATGGTAAGTGCAGGGCTCCACTGCTCTTTCAGAATGTCAAGACAGATGCTGCCATTACTGTTGACATTCGGGTGATAAACCTTGGTGCGGAAAGAAACCTGCGTCATAAAACAGACAAAAGCCTAACTGATTGAACACTCGCTCTAAGCACAAATAAACATAGCAAAGCAAATACAAATCTTTGGTGAACCTTTGGTGGCTTGAAGGGGTAATCCGGTGGGAAGTGAATGGAAACAAGGAATACACCTCCGGCGAAAGGGCTATCAGTTGGACCCATAATAGTTGCTTGCCAGTGGTACATGTCATCACCCACAGGACCTAAACAACATCCACCAATTGCATCAGAAAAGTGATACAGAGTATGTTAAATCAGCTACTAAATCTCTCTCTCTCTAGGTAGTAGTTAGTACAAAAAAGATCCCAACTTTGATTGTAATTATATAAACCCAAGTGGTTCACTTCTCTAAAGTTGACAGAAGCTAGTTAGATACTCACCGGCACTGCAAGAGACAGGAGGATCCCTTTGCAGGTCCCTAAGCTCCTTGTTAATCCTTCTCGAAGCCATGGTCCTCGCTGCTGCTACCTACAAACAATCAAAAAGCCTGATCAATAAAAGAAATCTCCATACTATATTACATGTTCAGAAGAAGCATAATCACTACAAAACAGAGAGGTAAGATCATATTTATTATAAAAGGAGCTAACTTGCGCAAGAAAACATAATCAAAAGACAGGAACAAGCAGATCAGATAGATTATTAAGTAAAGGTACGGTTTTTTCGATCAATACATCAACTTATACAGAAACGGCGCATCAGTGAAACAATACGGTACGAGAATGTTCTAGAAACACGATACATAATAACACATATGGATCGACGAAAAAGATTCCGATAGAAAACAGAGATCAACGAAGAAGATCAATCAGGAACTGGATAACGAATAAACCCTAGGGAAAAACACGATGATCTAAATCGAATCGAGAAATTTTTCAGAAGTGATTTGGACCTAACTTACTTAGGGTTTTTGATTTGATCTTCGGAAACCTCAAGAGGCTTGGTTGGTTGGTTGGTTCGTAGATGAAGTTTAGGAGTGGATACGATACGCCACTTTAAATAGATTCTTCTTCATCCCTGCGGTGAAGCTTTGCCACGTGTAGCTTCTTAGATTCCGAATGGGCCCATTACTAAAATATCTAGATATGTTCTAATTAAATAAAATATCCCCTATATATTAATTGAGAAACATTTGAAAAGATTTAACCTCAAGTTTGTATTAATTAAAAAGTAACCCTGCTTAGTTGTCAATCAATTAGCATATCAATTAAACTGACGTGGCGGCTTTAGGTTCAATTGAAATTTGCTAGGGAAAAATAATTAGAGACGCATATAACGCATGTAACATAGTTTATATATTTATATATATCGCACACATGTAATGGAGGAAAAGGAAAATATACGATTTGATAACGATTTGCATATATTAACTATAATAACTTTATTCCTTTTAATTTATGGAAGTGTATATGTAAAATGGAAAATACTTAAATTCAAATAATCATAACGTAATTTATAAATCATTGGTGTAAAGTTTTGTTACACAAATATGCAAATAATCATAAAATCATATGAGTAGAAACCTCATTTAATAAATATCCATATTAAAAGTGTGCTATATTACTATGTTTATATTATTTAAATTTAATTATATACCATATACAATATATAAGATTGATTATTTTGATTTATTTACCCTAATTGTGAATAAACAAGAGTAATAGTTAAATTTATATGCATACGCCAATTTGTTACATAATAGTAATTGATTTCTTAGTTATTTAATATATATATATATTTATTATTTATAATATGCAGAAAAATATAAAATAAATAATAAATATAAAATACTTATTGTGCATAAAGTGCAAATCTTAACCTAAGTATTTATCTGTTTAATTATTTTAAAACTTAAATATTTTCTAAATTTCAGGTCAAAACAAACAAACGAAATGAGAATAAAATTCAAAATAAATATTTATATCGAGTAATAACCAAAATATAAAAAAAAAACATAGCAAGAGAAAAATGGAAGATAAATAGGATTGACACGTGAACGTGAACTTCTCATAACTCGAAGATAAATAGGATTGACACGTGAACGTAAACTTCTCATAACCATAATTAATTTTTAAATTGTTAAATCATGATATAAAACTGAGTTAATTTTTAATTTGTTAACTTTTAATTTTTTTAATTTTTTAAATCATTATGGCTATGTTAAATCATGACAATAATTAATTTTAAATTGTTTATTTGTATTCGAAAAACTTAANTATTTTAATTGCAAATATTTTACCAATTGCTTCTTTAAAAACATTAGGGAACTTGCTATACTCTACCAATCAAGCCCAGTGACACTCCATTTATTTTCCATCACTCGAACACTGAAAAGTAAAAAGATATATGAAATCAGATCCATTAAATTCTAAGATTTGATTTATATTTCTAATTAAAATTGTTTTTGATCATACGCATAGATAATTATATAAAAATTCCAAAATTCTAAAATTTCAAATACATACAAAAACAATCATATGTAAATTTTAAATTTGTGAATATTAAAATTTTATATTTTAATTACATATATTCACCCTGCGCAAGGCGCAGGTCTTATTCTAGTTTTATAATATAACATAATTTACTTGGCAACTGTCTTCGAATTATAAAAGTCAAATGTACAAATTATAAGAGAAGAGATAACAAATGTTATAGAATGTCTCAAGATTTTCTTTTGTTATTATGAGTCTATACCTTAGAAATCAAGATTATCAAATGTTACTTAATTTAATGATGATATATTTAAATATTTTTATTTTTCTATTTAAAATACAAATAAAATAAATCTAACAAAATTTATTTGGGGACAACTGGTGTAATATACCCAACGAAGATCCAAATTGACCAAATGCCATAGCTATGGATAACCATAAAATGAGTAATCTTTTGATACTGCACGGACGAAAAATGTCCTTCTACTTTAACAAAAACATAAAATTCTAGAATTTAGCGGATACACAATATATTAATTGAACACTAAGAAATATTTATCAATTTTTTTCACACTATTTATCAATCACCGCCATTCTATTTTTTGATCTAATCCTCTGACAAACTCTTCTTAGTTCTTAATATCACGTTTATCGGTTTGTTAATATAATAAATAAATAACTTAATTGTTATATGTTAATGATCATATTAGTTGGATAAATTATCGATTCTTTAAGAAATATATAACAATTGGGCGAAAACTGACCACTAAGAAATATTTATCAATACTAAAAGAATTAATACTATACTTAATAATGAGTATTTATTATTTGATATCAAATCATGTATCAGCTATATATTTACATATCAGATAAAAATCTACATACCAACTAAAACATCAGCTAATAATTCCCGATCACCTAACAATCTATGTATCAAACAAATGTATCGACTAACAAATCATATATCGGTTAATGAAAACTATTAACAGCTAATTAGTTATCTATCAAATGGCCCCAAATCTAATTGTAACAGCTAACAATTCATGTATCGATTAAGAATTCATTAAAATATAAATAATAGCGGGTAAGTAATGAAATACCTACTAGCATATATATTATCTAACGAAAAGAATGTAGATTTCAAGCTTTCCACTGCCCGAGATCTTTCAATTCTTTCTCCATGAATCTGCAGCAGAGATAATAGATTCTTCGATAATCTCGCAGAGAATTGCCAAATTTCTACAATCTTCAAAACCACAACACATACTTTTTGCGATTGGAAGCTTAAAGCGGGTTGTGATTTAAATTGAAAATATTGATATAGGTGAGAGATGATAAGATGATGAACTCGTCAAGGTCAACAAGTTACTCAACTACCTCACGAAAAGGCCATGACGCAGAATTATTGTTGGGATTGGAAGCTTATAAAAGTTGATTGTGATTCAAAATTGGAAACAGTGGAATTGGTGTAAGATAATACAATTAGCATTAAAGGTTTCAATAAAATCAGAGTTAAAAAAATAGTGATATGTAATGAATATTGGAGATATTAAAGATAGACAGTGAATTAGAAGAAGATTGGAAGAACCTAAATTTAATTTAAGCTTGCGAGAAGATGTACGAGAGATAAAAAAGATTAGAACATAAGGAGAAGAGAAGAGAGAGATCTAGAGAAATAAGGGTATTATAGTCATGAAAAATATTTTTTAAAAAAAACAAGGGTATATGACAAGTTATGTGAGTCTTTGGGTGTATCCACATCAATTTCTCATTTTTTGGCATCTTTTTAAATTGTATTTCCGTAAATCATTGAATTTAGTCTAATTATCATATATTATCATTAAAATTATTATTTTATTTATAAATGAAAATTTAAAATTATCTAAAATATTTTTAATTATATGTTAATGATAATAATAATATAAATTGATGAAGTTTCAAAAATACTTATTTACAAAATTTACATAGATTATGTTAGAAACAAATACTGATATTATATTTCAGATATAAAAAATAATATATTATACATTTATCTATATACTATTAAAACGAAGTCCTGAGGTATTCATGTATAATTTTTTTATTTGGACCCTTCTTTAAAACAGTTATCAAATTTTACATAATTTAATTATAATAGCACCCCATATCTTTATCTTTTATTTGAAATACAAATGTTTTTTTAAGAAATTTAAATATCTAGATAGCACTATATATTTATAAAACCTATATAAAAATTATATACTAGAGTTTGATCCACACAGATTTTCATTGTATAAATATAAATCTTTGATAGTAATATAAAAATATATATAAGATTTACATTTAATGTTATATATTATATAACTTTGTAATTTTGTTGTTTAAATTTCTTATTCGTCATTATTAATATATATTAATTTGTTTTATATATTTTAGTTTATATTCTTATTGATTTTTATTACTTTCTAATATATTTTTGAGTTTGATACATAAATTATAATCTGGAATAATCAAATATAATCGTCTTTAATATAGAGTTTTAGTTTCTGCAATTTTTCATACAATACATTTTAACATTTGTTTAGATATCCTATAGATAAATATTTGTTAATAATAATTTATATTTTTATGTTGTGTTTAACAATTATATTCTAACATCAATCACTTTAGTATTTTGCGAGATTTTATAAGTAATTATATTATTATTTATTGATAGTTCTTTTATAAATTATAAACAAAAAATAAAATCTGCATGGTTGGGCGGTTCAAGATCTAGTTATATATTAAAAATGAGACTAAAAAGGAAATTGAATGAAAACAGTGAGAAATATTCTTGTTTGAGAGATTTACAAAAGAGTGTGAGATATTCTTATATACATGTCATTATGTGATTGGTTAAAAAATTTAAAATAATTTAAATTTGGTTAAACAACAAATTTTATAATGCAAACTTTAGATGGAGGATTTGACAAAAATAATTAAAAACTTGAATTTGAATACAAATTTATACTTCAAGTTCAATCAAATACACAAGTAATCTAGAATGATAATAAAATTTATGATTATTGCCATGAGATGAGAAGTCTTCTCTAAACAATGCAATATTTTCTCATAAGACTTCTCGTGATGTCTACTACTCATCTCAAGAAGTCTATTCATACATTTAATCTTAAAACTAATTTTATAAAATTAAAAAAAAATATTTTGATGAAAAATAATTTGAAATCATGTAAATATAAAATAATTATAAATAATTTAAATTTAATACAATTAAATTGTTTTCTACATAAATAAGTGAATATATATTGTAAGTAATAATTGTCCATTAATTAGAGTTTAGTAACATATAGTATTTGTAGAGTTGGATTTTGAATATTAAATATTTTCATAAAAATTAAAGTTATAAGTGTTTAACATTTTATAAATTTATTTTATGTTTAATGAAGTATCTATTACTATCTAATTCAGATATATGTATCTGTATTGAATCAAAATCTATTTTGCCCATCTCTACGAACTGAAAATTAACCCAAAATTAATTACCGCAGCTCTATAGTGATAATATACTGCAAAGCTTTTACTAATCATTAGGTAGTGATCTGCGTCCTGCACGGAATGAGATAATTATAGAAATATGTAAACTACATACATGTGATCATGTATATTTTAATTTAACATTGTATATAATATAATTTAGTTATAAAATGTTTAAATTACACACTTGTGATTATGTATATTATAATTTAGTTTAACACTATATCACATCTTACATATTTGAAAGGTTTTAATATTTTGAAAATTTGAGTTGATAGCATATTTTTTCTAAATTGTGTAGTAGCAAGATAAATTATTTGGGCCTATGTTAAAAGGTTGAAAGTTTATCGACACAAGTTTACAAAAACCAAACAAAATTAATTTGTCTTAACTTAAAAAATGGAAGAAAGGCATGTGAAAAGGAATAAGGATTTGGTGAAATCATGTCGATCCTCTTTTTTGTTGATATGCTTTCAACAAAAAGAAAACGAAACAAATCTTTTTTCACAAACCCTTTATGCGTAAAACAAACCAATGAGTATGATATCTTATCTATTAAAATAGAAATCATTACTTTTTTCATGTGTGATTTTTTATTCTAACTTAGACCATCTTTTAAATTTTTTATTAAGACTAATAATATATAGAATTTCTCAATTACTTTAATCATAATATATTTTGATATATTTTCATTTTAAATATTAATATTAAATTTAAAAATTATAACAAATCTGTTTCAATTTTTTTTGACAATTTTTTTTTTTAAATATCTGTAATGGTTTCACTAAATTTCATCATTAGTTTCTATAAATATATAATATAATATAATATAATATAATATGATATAATATAATATAAAATGTTTTTGTAAATGTTTTTACTAAATTTCGTCATTAATTATAAGTTTCTGTAAATGTTTTTACAAAATTTTGTCGACGGTTACCTCTTTAAATAATGAATTAATTTACAGAGTTTCTACCATACAATATGTTAATGATACAATCACACATACGGATTTTGTTTCAGATATCCTAGTAACCCCCTTTTTTATATTGGGAAAAATTGTTTTTTAGGCCAAAAAATTAGGACATTGTCTCTTTAGACTAATTTATATTTTGTATCATTTTTTTACTCTAATGTCCTTAGGTATTTTTAGAAATTAATCAAATAAATAGTTTTATGAACCAAAAAAATCAAAATGTAATAACTAATGATAAAATACCTTGATCAACTTAATGATATTTTTTTCATTTTAAAAATGTTTAAATTATAATTTCATATTTTGTTCTACAGATATTATAATTGACATTCTACAAAGTAGAATATGAAATCCATTTTTTCCTTAAAATCTATTATGTTCAGAATATATACTCTACGTAAATAATAGTAATCTAAAACTATTTGAAATACACATTCCGCACTTAACCTATCCCTCTAAAATCTGTAAAAAGCAGAATCTAAAACTTATTATAAATCTAAAATATGTAGAAATCGAAATCTACACATTACTATAGATCTAAAACTAGTAGAAATTGATTTCAAATATTCTTACTACGTTCTACAGATAGTAGAATATATATGCTACGGATAAGGACAATCAGTTGTGAAAATTTAGGAATAAAATATTTGTAAATATTCAGTTACCATATATAAAAATTTGATTTTTCGAAAAAAAATATAATTAATTTTTTTCTAATTAGGATTTTGAACTAATAAAATATTTCTAATTATTTTTTTAAAAAATATTTGGAAAAATGTAATACTTTTAAAAAAAATATCTGAAATTTTAAAAATTTGAGATTAAAATATTGGGAATATTTTCTTAATTTCAAATAAGTTTTTTCTAATTTTGAATTAAATATTTGTTCTTTTTTTAAAAAAATCGAATTAGTTTTTAAAATATTTGGATTGTTTTTTGGGAATTTTTTCTTATTTCGACTTAGATTTTTTATAATTTGGAAATTTGGAAATAATTTAATTTTGAATTATTTTTAAGAATATTTGGAAATATTTTTGGGAAATTTGTTTTATTTCGAATTAGTTTTTCAAATATTTTGAAATGTGTTTTTAAAAAATATTTGGAAATATATATTTTAAAAAAAATATAATTTAATTTGTAAAACTTTGGAATAAAATATTTGAAAATATTTTTTTAATTTCGAATTAATCTATAACATTATTTGAGAAGTAAATTTGCTTAGTTGTCAACTTCTCCATGATTTTAGGTTATTTTGCTTATTTTCATGTTTAAATAATTTATTATATAATAAAAACGAATTTATGTTAATAATATTATATTTTTAGAAAATATGTTAATTCTTTTGTATTAGATTGTTATCTTAAAAATATATTTTTCAATTATTATNTCTCCATGATTTTAGGTTATTTTGCTTATTTTCATGTTTAAATAATTTATTATATAATAAAAACGAATTTATGTTAATAATATTATATTTTTAGAAAATATGTTAATTCTTTTGTATTAGATTGTTATCTTAAAAATATATTTTTCAATTATTATTTTAGAAGTAATTTTGCTTAGTTGTCAACTTCTCCATGATTTTAAGTTATTTTACTTATTTTCATGTTTTAATAATTTATTATTAAATAAAAAAAGAATTTATGTTAATAATATTTTATTTTTAGAAAATATATTAATTCTTTTATATTAGATTGTTATCTTAAAAATATATTTTCAATTATGAAATCTAAGTGAATTTGCTGATTAATTTGTAACTTTCTGTGATTTAGGTAATCTATACTATTATTTGTGAATGTTTTTTGCAACAGAGCTCTCACGTTGAAAGTTAGAGCGGTTAATATCGTTTATATCCTTAATGAATAATTAAAAATTTTAATATAATTAAACATAAATTAAAAACGAATTTCAATGATTTTAGATTTATCTTTATCTAAAACTATTTTATATTGGGTTATAAAGTCTGTATTAACCTTGAAAAATAATTATATTAGTTAATATATAATTAATTATAAATTAAAAACGAATTTCATATATTTGATAATTATCCTTATTTTAATTTTTTTATATTATGTGATAAAGTCTTTATCAACCTTGAAAAATAATTATATTTGTTAACATATAATTAATTCTAAATTAAAAAATTAATCTCATGAATTTGATAATTATCGTTATCTAACTTTTTTATATTGTGTTATAAAGTCTTTATTAACGTTGAAAAATAATTCTATTTGTTAATATATAGTTAATTATGAAAAATCAGTTCGCAAAGAATTTATGTATAGATAATTTATATTGTGTTATCCAAAACATTATTAAATATAATTTTTTGTTATGTCTAAAAATGATATTAATTTATTACTAAATGTTTTAAGTTTATGAGTATTTTCAAATATAAGTTATGTAATGAAAATTATTTATATGATGATGAAAAAATTTATATATTGAAATAATTTCTTTAGTTTATTATTAAATATTTTGAGTCTATGAACAATAATTTATTATGATGTACATAAATTGATTATATATTTATTTATAGATATTAGTAAAATTATTAAGCCCGCAAGTGCGGGCAAAACACCTAGTTTTTTATTAAATCTAAAATAAATAATTTTTATTTTCTAATAAAATAGATAAGGGCATCATTGCCATTTAGAGAATATTTAACCTAATCAGACAACTAAACAATGAAATTAGCATAAAGAGACAATGTACTAGTTGTTTTGGTCTAAAAAACAAATGAGTATTTGTACTCCATACACATACAAAACATCTTATTTAGCTCCATACCCTATTTCTCTCTTCTCTTTCCTTCCCCCCATCACTATTTTTTTCCCCTAAAATATGGCAAATCCCTAAATATCTACTTCTTTTGGTATTTTCAACTAAATCACTCAAAACAAATTTCCCTTTGATATTTGTATTTTGAGAAAGTATATGGTAAATTGTGAACGAAGATGTGTCTTGGTCAGGCCTGGCCCAGTCTAAATTGGTGCCTAAAGCAAAAACAGATTTTGGCGCCCTCTGATGTTCGAACCGAGCACCAGAAGCTCAGTTAATAAGCACACAACCACTAGGATACATAAACGTTTTGGTAGTTTTAATGCCCATAAGTATATATCATAATTTGGTGCCTAAAGCTGGTGCTTCCCCAGCTTTAGGTCAGGGCCGGCCCTGGTCTTGGTTTACAAGAAACTGGGCTGGTATGTTGATAAGTTATATCCATTATCTCCCAGTTTTTGGTATTGATCGTATATAACCTCCCAACGGTTCATAACATAAACATGTGAAAGTTACTTGAGACAGAAACAAACTTTACATTGACGCTTAAGTATCCCAAAACATAGTATCCTTACCAGACACATGCCATCATGATCTTATGTTTTTTCTTTTGCTAAATACAAACCAAACTTTTCTAAAGAGTACAGAGGTATGTATAAATACATACTATTTAGATCTATAGTAATCTTGGAGTGAATACATACTATCATCATGATCTTCATACTTATTATAAATCCGCACTTAACCTATCCCTCTAAAATCTGTAAAAAGCAGAATCTAAAACTTATTATAAATCTAAAATATGTAGAAATCGAAATCTACACATTACTATAGATCTAAATAGTATGTATTTATACATAAACTCAGTGAACCGTCATGATGATAGTATGTATTATCATCATGATCTAAATAGTATCGTCATGATGGAGTGAATACATACTATCATCATGATCTAAATAGTATCTTGTATGTAGTAATCTTTGTACAGAGGTATCATCATGATCTTGGAGTGAGAGACAGAGACTCATCATGCCTTCCTCTATCTTTGAGACTGTGTCATCTGAATCTCTCTCTAGGACAATGATAAATAAACAAAACAAACACGTTCATAACCATATATACAACAAGACTATTCCAGGGAGAAGAGAATAGTATTGTATAGTCACGAGAGGTATGACCTTCCTGCATCGTATTAGACCGGTTTCATGTTTCCTTGAGATGTGATAGATCACAACTGTGATCTGAGGCATATTTGATTTTTACACTTCTCTTGTTTTGGCTCTCTTCATTCCAAGGCTATTGTAAGGAGAAACAGAACCAGACATTGGAGATACTTCATTCCAAGGCTCTCTCAGTTGTTGTTTCTTGTAAAAATCATGCGTTTCCTCCTTCAAAACAGAAACCAAATGTGAATAAAACAACACTATATCATCAGCCGGGTTTGAAACTAGAGGGGAAAGAGCTTAAGACAAACAATAGGAGTAAGAAGATCATCGAGTATCTCGCGAGCTTGCATGAGACGTGCATCGACTATCTCAATAGGTAACTCTGCTTCAACTAAGATATGAAGTGGCTCATTTAAGTGCTCAAATCCTGGTTTTCCTCTCATCATTTCCTCCTACATGATGAAAAATATTCGAATTCATTGAACAAACATTGTTTATAGAGATGCAAATAAATGAAGATGTGAAGGAAAAACAGTAACTACCTTAACTGGATCTTTTATGCTGCCTCTTCCTCTTATAAGAACACGACAATCCGTACTTGCTTCAACTTGCTTCAGGAAGTTTCCTCTAGGACCTAGGAGGCGACCAACGAAATTGAACTGTCATAAAAAAGAAAAATTGGAGTTATGTTCCGACCAAATAGTATGTATTTATACATAAACTCAGTGTAGAAGTGAGTGTTCATACATTTGGGTAATCATCGACTGCAATATCAACCCTTATCGTTCGCTTGGCGATCAGACCGGAGGGACTACCTGGTGAGTTAAGCCAGTTTGGTTCAGGAGACGATGGAACAGATCTCTACATATTATCAACCGACACAATTTAGTAGCCACATCAACCTTTAAGGCACAAGAACAAGTTAATCAACATAATAGTTGCAGCATCAAATAGCAAAAGAATATCAGAAACTTCTTCTCCATGACAACCTGTAGCTGCTATAAACCTACTATTATGCATATAGTGGTTACATTTATGAGAAGATTATAGCAATAACAACATCATTTAAAATCCTTCTCAGACAGGATAATGGTGGAATATCTAATTAGTGTTGATATAATAAGACCGGATCCTGTACATCATTACAGGTATATTTACTGTTAGCCAAAGGCTACCTGTCATGATAAACTAGGACTGAAAGTAATCAAATGTTATGTCAGTAAGTCAATAAATTACTTGTAGAATTAAAATTAGAATAAAAGAGTTATGTTAATGGTGGTTAGTAAAGTCATACTTCTAATGGAAACTGTGAGGCTGCCCATCCGCTCAGGTCAGCTCTTGCATTCTGAAATATCCTTCCATTACCTAGAGGGCTAGGGTGGTCAAGCCCACTCTGACTCAAAACTGTGGCATTCTCCAACAGTGTGGTTACACGCATAATCTCTGCTTCAAAAAATGTCAAATTTCCAAGGGCAAGACCCACCAGTTAGAATTAGACAATTAGTCAATAAATTAGTCGGCCAGCAGTGCACCAATGAATGGAGAAACAGCACAGTTAAATGAGTCAGCAAAGAATCGAGTTCTAAGTCAAATGTTAATATGTTCTAACTTATAGACTCTCTGTGATTAGCAAGATATCTAAAATGGGGAGTTAAATCAGTCAATTTTTTTTAAAAATACAATTTCCATCCTCTAGCGATGATAGCAGCAGGAGTTAAGTGTTTATCAAATGTATAAGAGCTTCAATGTCATGAAGTAAGAAATGACATATACCATTTGCTGAAAATACATGCAATAAACAAGAGAAACATCAATGCTCACCCTGGTTTAGTAGTCGCTGTGCATGTGGAAGAACGGGAAAGAATGGAGTAAGCTTATGACGCTCTTCGAGTAACTCTGAAAGATAACAGCAAAAAAATATAAAAAAAATCAGTAAAGCCTCAAAGACACAGAAAAAAATCACTCAAAAGGTTCATACCATGCATGATCAAGAAACCAATAATTTTTTTTTAATATGTGCATCTAGATTCACATTGTCTCATTGTTAAGTGCAGTGAATCTAGTCACTCTTCCTTAAAAATGTGACTATTTAACAGTTCTATCAGTCAAGAGCACAAATCAAAAATGAGAAAACGAATAACGAATTAATGATCCATAAATCTACCATAACACTAAAAACTGATGCTTAAACGACACAAGACAAAAAGTGAAATGAATTGAGACAAATCAGAAGTAGGCTAGCTTAAAAATAGGACAGAACTTAATTCTCAAATGTTAAGATTCAAACAAGAGCATCAGGGCAGAAATATGGATCCTAAATATACATCATACGATAATAAAACACAGCAAACCAAATCAAGAAATCTCCAGATATGAGATATAAAAAAACTAGTGAGATCTAAGGAGAAAACAAATGTCAAACAATACATCATCAGATTCATCAGCCAAAAAAAGAAAACAAACAAACAAAAGAAGATGAGAACTGAGATTCACTTACTTCTCTTGTTCAAAGAACACAGAAGACTGTGATCTGATACCACCTGAGTAGCTAGGCGAATGAGGACCAGATGGAGGAACCGAAAGAGACGAAGAATACGTCGTAAACCTCCCACCGCGGCCACCACCTCCTCCATCACCACCACCACCGAGCGACGTCATCATCATCATCGGAAAGGCAAAAACGTTCACAAGGAATCAGAGTAGAGCCATGGGAGATCATGAGAAGATGAAGCGGCGGAGTAACGAAGAAGAGATGTTGTCTCTCTTAAACGTCGGTGGTCGTTTTATAGAGACAGTCTTGGTACTGTGGACATGATTACTTGCTTAGCTGTTTCCCCCCTTCTTTTTAACCTTTTCATTTTATATTACTCAAATTTTACCGCTCTTGTTTGGTTTCTTCAGAAGCCTCTTCATTATCTATGTGCATTTCTATTTAGGACACATTTTTCTATTTAGGACACATTTTTTCACTTTTTTAACATTATACAGACACATACTGCTGTAGGGACACTTTTTTCTCAAAGTCAAACTGAATTCGGACGGAAATGACCTCATTGGAAGAAGAGAGACATCAAACAATTAGCTGGGGACTATTTATTCTCTTTATTTTGTCTAGTTTTTGGATACCAAACTGAACAATGTCTATAAATAAAAAAAATATAGTTATTTGTACTTTATTTATCCCATCATGTTTAATTTATTATTATTTCAATTTATAATATGTAAATAAAATTTATAATAACCATATAAAAACCTATTTTTTCTTCTTATTATTTTGATATCCATATATATATACTTTATATTTTAATATTTAGCCAATTTTTCAAATATTAATTTATTGGATATGTGTTATATACAAAAGTATGTTTTTCAAATTTTATGTTTTGTCTTTTTATGATATATTATATATATATATATCACAATTTTTACTATAATAATTTTTTTTCTATATTGTGATATCCACTTTGATATAATTTTGTGATATTTTATTTTTTTCTCTATATTTTCTAGTTTATTTTTTATATATAACCTATACAAATAAATATGTGGACATGGATGATAAAAATGTGGATATTAGAAATGTGGACATGAATTTTTGTTTATGTGATTTATGTTCTAATTGGACTTATTGTGTCATTCTCTTTGTTTCTTTCATTAAACAGTGCAAATAGAAACCAAAGTTTTTAAGATCAATAACAAACTATTAGTCAATTAACATGGATATCTTCAAACTCCAAAACTTAGAGACTTGGCTTTTCTACAATTTGGTAACCGAAGAATTACTAAAATTAAATTTATTTATGGTAGGGATCTTTGTTCACTTAGAATATATAACAATTTCTCTATCCACTTCCACAATTCTCTTGTTCATCAATATCCATGTTGTAAGATCAAAAAATTTCTATCCACATTTTCTATATCTATACAACTTTTTTTTATAAATATAAAATATATATACATATATATATATATATATCGATATGGATGTCAAAACGTAGAAAATACAAAACTATGATTTATAATAGTAAAATTATTTGCTTTGAATATTTGTACAAGAAAATATAGACAAAATATATATTAAAGGTTAAGAGAGATATGTTGAAAGTGAATCTGAATTTTCAAATAAAGATGGAGAGAGAATAAAGGTATGTTTAGAAAACTGAAAATGATTGCTTTATCGTTGAGAAAGTGAGAGAAGTTAGACTTAGGAGAGAGTGTATTTAGTTAAAGGGTATATAGGACATTGTATAAGGAACAAGTGTGTCACCAGCAACAAGTGTCTTAATATGAAATTTGAAAGACAAAAAGTGTCCTAGAGAGTAAAAATTTCTTAAATTTTTAGGTTAACCAACCAATAAAATTACATTATTTTATATTCAGTATCTTTAAAAAAAACACGAGTTATATTACACTTTTAAAATTTAAAAATAAAGATAAATAAAAAATAAAATATTTGCAAAAACTAAATTAAATTTTCTTAATACTATTATCAAAACACTAAACCCTAAACCTAAGTCCTAAACCTCAAAACCTTCTGTAAACCCTTGGATAAATCTTTGACTCTTTTTAAAAAAATTTAGTACCGTCAACAAAACACTAAACCCTAAATCTAAATCATAAACCTTAAACTCTTGGATAAACTCTAAATCCTTGGATTAATCATAGATCCTAGGGTGTAAGATTAATCCAAGGATTGAGGATTTATCCAAAGGTTTAGGATTTAGGGTTTAGGATTTATGATTTAGTGTTTTGCTGACGGTATTAAAAATATATTTTTTAAAAAGAATTTGTTTACAACTACTATTATTTTTTCTTTTAATTTTTTAAATAATATAACTCGATAATATTTCATTTCCTTTTAAAAAATATACTAAATATAAAATAATAAAATTCTATAGGTTGGTGAACATAGAGGTTCACCCTTGGAGATAAACCCAAGAATTTCTCTATCTAGAAGGACCTGAGATACAGTTTACTAACATTCTACGAGCTAATAATAATCTCGTACGGTCACATAATAATCCGGTGCATTTTAATAATAACTAGATATGGGTTCATGCGTTGCATGGATTTTGTTTGGGGTTTTAATTTTACAAAAGACATAAACAAAAAAAAATTATGTAATTATAGTTTTAGGATCTTTAAGCATATGTTGTGTGATTTTATTTTAGAAATAAGAACTCTTTTTCCACCTAAATTTCAATTTACAATAAAAGCGTTATATAAAATTATTCAATGTTAAATAATTTCCTAAATTTATTATTGTTAATCATATTTCCATACTAACAATATAAATAAAAATTAACTAAAATAACTACATAGTAAAAAAATGTATTAAGATGAGGTTGGAGATTGATTTGTTTTTGATCAAACACATATAAAGATCACTTATGATGATAATAACAACATCTATCTTTTATGACCAAACATGAAAATATATATCAAACATGTGTTTGATTTTCGTATGACCAAACTCATATAAAAAACAATCTTAACCAACATCCAATTTTTTGGTTAATTAAATAGTTTTCATATCATTTTTGTTATCTAATTCTTTAAAAAATACTGATATATAGGTTTTCTAAATTTTGTTTGTTATGATCTAAAGAAAACATACACATTTTATTTTAAAATCTCTATTATTTAAATTTGAAAAAGGAAAAAATACATCAAATATAATTTTGTATTTTTTGTTTAGGATTTTGGAAAAAGAAAATTCATATCATATAATCTTATCTTATGTTTACAATTTAAGGTAAATTAAATTACTATCAAATAATTATTTTTAGTTAATATTATAATAAATTTTAAAATTACTCTCTCATAACTACTATTTTTACAGTTAGTTTTAATTAAATATTTTTATTCATGTTCATCAAAATTCTATTTTAAAACATATAATCCAATAATACTTGTAAACTTATCTTTTGGATTTCACTTAAAAATATGATAAAAATCTCTTTTCTTTAGGATTTTTTTTTTAAAAACTAATATCAAATATTCTTTTAAAGTTTTTAATAAGGATTTTAGTAATGAATATATTTTTTATAATTAACTTGTGTCTAGGATTTTAAAAATAAAAATTGTACATACAAATAATTATTTCCAAGTAATATTAATGATTTTAAGAAGTTTCTATTTTCAAAATTCATTTTCTTGGTATTACTAATACTTTTACATTTTTCTTTGTCAATTGGATAAATTATTAAAAAGAATAGCTACTATCAAAAAAGCTTTAACATCTTTGGTCATGACTGAAAAAAATGGTTAGGATTTAAAAAGGTAAAAGTTCTAATTTTTTAAAAAAATATTTAATGTTTACTGAAATAATTATAGTTGTAGGATTCTATTATTCTTTTTTTGTTTAAAATTACTATTTATTTATAATTATCTTTCTTTAGTATTTTAAACAAAATATTATAGTTTTTTTAACAAAAATAGGAAATTACATTCAAATATATTTTTACAATTATATTTTTGCTTAGAATTTTGTAAAAATAAATATCACTATCAAATATTTTTCAATAAGATAATTATATTTATGATAAAAATTAAACACATCTTAAAATATATATTGTCATGTGTTTCAATAATATTAATCAGAAACTTTTAAGAGATTTTGTAATAATATTTTTAAACTCCTAATAACAGATATTTCTAAAATAATTTTTATCTAAAGCAAAAGAGAAATTTTTTCATTTTTTTCTTTTAAATCCTGACCAAAGATAATTATATAATTTAATTAATAATATTTTTTTGTCTTTTTAAGAGTTTATGATAAACATAATACTAAAGCCAGTTTAGCTAACAAAAATATGTAATGATATTAAAAACGAAGTGTAAGAATTCCAATTTTAAATTTTTATTTAGTATTTTTTCTTTTATCAGAAACAGAATTATGAAAGAGAACACATTTCAACAAAGAATGAATGCGAGAAAGAGGCGATTCAAAAACGGTTGGTTTTCCGGAAACTATTCAATACGATCTTTGTGGTTAGAGAATTCTTTCGACATTGTGGAGTTATGTTGGTTCGTTTTTACCACGATGTCTTCCATCTCCATGGAGGAAACCCACTCCTCTCATGATGAAGTAATTATGCGATTTTTGGGGAATTTTGGGGGTTATTTAAACTCAATCGAAAGATGTTTTTTTTTTTTTATCAATTCCAATCAAATTCTCTGGCAAAATATTTTCTATTCATGTGGCAACACTACTTTTTCACTGAAGAAATGGCTGAAGGCATTCGTCGTGCTTTTCAAGATATCGACTTAGGATATCATGATGCTCCGTTTGTGTTACCGGTGGAAGTGGTCCGTTAAGCGGCAGAGGAGAACCGATTTATCTTGGTGGGTCGTCCAGTTATGCCTAGAAAGCAGAATCTGTGCTCAATCATTGCAACAATGCCCCACACTTGGGGTGGAAGGCATTCTTAGAGGGCGTATCACTGAAGGGAGACGTTTCCAATTTGGTTTCCCTTCGGAGGAGGCTTTAGAAACGGTGGTACGGAGGGGCCCTTGGGATTTTGCTGACCAAATGCTGGTGCTCCATCGATGGACGCCTTTGATGGATATGGAACTTCTGAACTTCATTCCTCTCTGGATACAAGTCAGGGGTATTCCATTTCAATTCATGAACCGGGAGGTTATTCTTCACATTGCAAGGGCGATGGGGCAGTACATCCAGATGGAATACAATGAAGAAGTTGGTGAGTTTGTTCGTATCAGGCTTAACTGGAACGTCAATCATCCCCTCAAATTCCAGAGATACTTTTGGGGTCAACACACTCTTGCGTTTCCAATATAAACGCTTGAGAGGCTTTTGTGAAGTCTGACGTATGATGAATCATGACACAGGGGGCCTGTGTCATTCAGAATGGAGGTTCAGGGCCAGACAATGGTAATGATGATGATATTGATGGTAATCAAGGAGATGAGGAGCTTGTTCCAAATCAGGGGGTCATTATTGAAGAAATTAATGAAGATGCTGCTGTTGATGAAGCTATTGTGCTAGACGATCCGGAGGCTTCGGCTCAAGAGAATCCAGTTGAGGATCCGGTTCAAGAGGTTTACGAAAGAAGCTTTGTGGATATAGAGGAGGCTGCTGACGATGATGAACTTTGGTGTGGAATGGGGAAGCAAACCATGTTCTCTGAGGATATATATATATATAGTGAGAAGATGTTCAACCCAATTGATCCTTTTGGTATCAAATCTGCTAATGAGCCAGAGAAGAAAAGGAAGGCTTGGATCAATGATGCAACTGGAAACAGAAAGATGTTGACCACTTCCGAGAGGAGTGAATAAAGCAATGATTTCAAAGCGAAAAGAATGAAGAACAATGGATATGAAGCTGCAAAACAACACGATGATGATGCTAAAGATAACGACACATCACAAACCATGATGAGAGGCGAGGTGGGCCCTGAACCACCAGTGCCACCATGAGGACAATATGTTGGAACTGTTGAGGTATAGGCAATGACTCAACACTTTGATGCCTTAAGGAGATAAATAGAAGATATCTCCCGGACATCATCTGCCTTTCAGAAACAAAACAACAAGATGACTACATACGAGATTTGGTTGCTCACCTTGGTTTCCTTCATTCTGTAAAAGTTCCTCCTAGAGGACTTAGTGGTGGTTTAGTTTTATTTTGGCATCAGCATATTCAGCTTTCTGTTTTAAGTAGATCAGTTAATCTGATTGATTGTAAAGTCAGCAGCAATGAAGTTTCTTTCTATTTGTCGTTTGTGTATGGTCATCCTAACATTGCAATGCGTAAACATACATGGGAGAGACTTGAAAGATTGGGTGGCATTCATAGAAATCAGCCTTTTTTTTTTTACTTGGTGATTTTAATGAGCTTTTGGGGAACCATGAGAAGATTGGTGGAGTGAAACGACCTATAGTATACTTTCAGGATTTTAGGAACTTGGTTCGTAACAATAATCTGCTGGATCTTAAGGCTATTGGAAATAGATTTTCCTGGGTAGGTAGAAGATGTACTCATCATATACAGTGTTGGCTGGATAGAAAATGGCTAATGGAAATTGGTTGAATCTGTTTCCAGCCTCTGAAACAGAGTTATTAGAAATCGGTGAATCTGATCATCGTCTCCTTGTTACCTTTATTGCTACAGAAAGAGAAGAGCCAAAGCGGACTTTCAGGTTTGACAGTAGAATGTGTGATAAGGATGGATTTAAGGAGTCAGTTTGTCGAGGTTGGAGAGTTTCCGGCCAGGCTCAGTTTTTGAATATACCACTATCTCAACGCCTTATCAGATGTAGGCAACACATATCTATCTGGAAGAGAAACAACAGAACCAATACTGAAAAGAGAATACAACTACTCCGGAGGAATTTAGATGAAGCGATTTCTTTTGGTAACTTTTCTACATAGGAAGTGAGTCATATAAAGGAAGATCTTGATCAAGCCTATATAGAGGAGGTTAATATATTGGAAGCAAAAGAGTAGAGTTATGTGGTTGAGAGCTGGAGATAAAAACACGTCCTATTTTCATTCTATCCCCAAAGAAAGGAGGAATCGTCTCAACATAACATCTATTCTGGATGCTAATGGAGTGGTACAGAGAGGACAGAAGAATATAGCTCAAGTTGCTCAAGAATATTTTCAGAATCTTTTTTCTGATGCTTCTGACGGATCACATTTATACTCAAATGTCTTTGATGCTTCCAAAAGCGAGTGACAGATTAGATGAATTGTGATTTAACAAAAATGGTCACACATCAAGAGATTGAGGCTGCTATGTTTGATATAGGTCCTCATCGAGTCTGTGGTCCAGATGGATTCTCTGGTATTTTCTCATCAGTATTGGGATGAATTGAAACCTACAATTGTCGCTGAAGTAACAGTTGATTCCATAGAACTAGATAGTGCACTCAACCACACGAATATATGTTTAATCCCTAAGGTTTATCCTCCTACGTGTATGGCTGAGTTTCGTCGTATTGCACTTTGTAATGTAGTTTACAAAGATATCTTTAAGATTTTAGTTAAGAGACTGAAAGGGCATCTTAGTGGGATAATCTGTGAGAATAAGGCCGCCTTTATACTAGGAAGGATGATCACAGGTAATATAATTTTGGCTCCTGAAATGTTTCACAACTTGAAGGTTCGGAAGAGACATGCTAACTCTTATATGGCTATTAAGACAGACATTACTAAATCTTATGATAGGCTGCAATGGAGCCTCTTGAAAGTAACAATGGAGCATATGGGATTTGATGAGAAATGGATTAATTGGATAATGACTTGCATATCTTATGTTACGTATTCAGTACTCCTGAACGGATCTCCGGAAGGCTTCATAACACCATCAAGAGGGATTAGACATGGAGACCTTCTCTCTCCATATATGTTTATCCTTTGTGCTGAAGTTCTCTCCCATTTGATGAATAAGGCAACGGCTGATAGATCTATCTTTTGGGAATCAAAGTGGCACTTCAGACTCCTTCTGTTAATCGTTTACTATTTGCAGATGATTCACTCTTCTTTTCTCTAGCAAAATCAGAAGGCGGGGAAGAAGCTAAATGAAATTTTAGAGGTGTATGAAGCAGTGTCAGGTCAAGCGGTGAATCTCAGTAAGTCTTCTATTACTTTTAGAAAAAGAGTTTCAGAGCATGTTCGTACAAGAATGAGGAACATCCTTGGTATCTTTAACGATGGAGGAATGGGCAAATATTTGGATCTACTAGAGCAGTTTGGAAGTAAAAAGGGTGAAATGTTTAAATACATTATTGAAAAAGTGAAGAAGGTAACACAAGGATGGCATCACAAATTCCTCTCTCTTGGTGGAAAGGAAGTCCTACTTAAGGCAGTTGCTTTGATCATGCCTATATACACAATGAACGTTTTCAGATTGATAAAAGAAATTTGTGAAGATATCAATGCTTTGTTGGCAAAGTTTTGGTGGAGCTCAGGTGAGAAAAAAGATTACACTGGTTTTCTTGGAAGCGTTTGTGTTTACCTAAAAAAGAAGGTTGACTGGGTTTTTGGAGACTTGGCAAATTTCAGTCAAGCTCTTATTGGTAAACAAGTGTGGCATATTATGCAAAATCCAGAATGCTTAATGGCTAGAATTTTAAAGACGAGGAACTTTCCAGATGGTAATATTTTGATGGCGGTTCAGAGAAGGAAAGCCTCTTATGCTTGGAAATCTATACTACATGGCAGAGATTTAGTTAACAAAGGTATGAAATATGTCATAGGTAATGGGACTTCAATTTCAAGGTGGATAGATCCATGGATTCCTGACCATCCTCCACGGCCACCAAGAACAAGGATACAAGGAGTGGAACCAAGTACTATTAACCAATTCTTTATGCAGAATGGAGATAATTGGGATGTACAGAAACTGAGGGAAGTAGTTGTAGATGAGGATGTTGAAAAGATTTTAGGAATCAAAATCTCTTCTAAAGCTCAGCAAGATCTCCTTGGGTGGCACTATACTGAAGATGATATATATTCGGTTAAATCTGGATATTGGCTGAGTACACATTTACCTCTGGAAAAAAATGCATAAGCGATACAACCTATACTAGGAGATACTAACCTCAAACAGAAAATATGGAAATTGAAGATCCCACCAAAGATTAAGCACTTTTTACGGAGACTGGTTTCTAGAGGGCTTCCCCTCGGTGCTAATCTTAGAAGGCGACATATAACTCAAGATGCAATATGCAAAAGATGTTGGCAAGCTGATGAAACTGAATCTCATACATTCTTTGAATGTGATTATGCGAAAGCTACTTGGAGAGAATCAGGAATATCAAGCACCATGATTGATAATTCAGCGGTTGATGTTGAAGATAAATTAGTGGAGTGTCTACGACTTAGTTCGGCAACGAGACTTAAACACTTAAAAGATCTCCCTTCCTGGATTCTTTGGTGTCTTTGGCGTCTTTGGAAAAAACAGAAATTTACTTATTTTCTAGCAGAGAAGTGTTCTGAGAAAAGAAGTCCTCAACAATGCATATGCAGATGCAAAAGAGTGGTTTGAGAATAGATCAACACGTGAGGAACAAGGTCAAGAACAATCATCTTCAATGCGATATACACGAGTCAATAAATGGAGAAGGCCTCCAGAATAATGGTTAAAATACAATGTTGATGGTTCATTTATTAATGAGAACATTCCAGGTATAATGGGTTGTGTCATTAGAGATTCAGCAGGGGTCTATAAGGGAGCAATACAAGCAAAAAGGAAGCAGATCAAGAATAGCCTCGAGAGTGAATTACAAGCAATCCTCATGGCATTACAATACATGCATGGACCAAAGGAAATAAGTGTTGGAACTCGTTTTTGACGAAATGGTTTTAGACCATATTTTGGTAAGTTTCCGGACGAAGACGTTCGTCGGAATAACCGAATGTTTGACACTGTGAAGTAGTGTAATCGTATGTCAAAATCAGAGTTGGTTTTGAATGAGAAATGAGATTCTAATATGGAAATATTTGTAAAATATACATATTAGAAATATGAGGTGATAGTCCTTTTGTGTATAAAATGGAGAAAATAAAACAAAGCTTAAAACTTTGTTTATATTGAGAAATAGAGATATTTGGACCATACCTAAATTTAAGATTTTTTGGTAAATGGGTCAAAAAATTAATAAAGAAATCAGACTTGTTAATCTAATCTTTATTTAATTTAGTGGTCTTTATTTTTAAAACTTTGTGGTACATAATGTTTGAATAAAATAAAGAAGAATATCTTTACTAATTATATTGGTCAACGTGAGGTAGTGGAGGTATAAATGCAAAATCAATTCTGATTTTGTAACCTACATCTAAATGCACATCAATATAATTGTGATGAGACTCCATTTTTATAGCCAAAGTTTACCGTTTGGTTTATGACAAACGTGAGGTCTGATTAGTAGACTATATAATGGTCATGGCTCTTCTCATTCTGAATACTCATTGATACGAAAATCGAAAACAATTCTCTAGTATGAAATAGTTATGATAGTATTTTTATTTTTTCCTTTTTGAGTCTGAGAGTACATCACAAAACTAGATTCGTTAGGCTTCTGATAGAGTGACGCACATCAGAAGATTTGTGCAGTTGTATCCTGGGAATCTGAGCGCTATTAAACCGTCGCACTACGGGGCGTTTAAAGATTTAAGGAAAGAGATTGACTATCTCGACTCTGCAATTCCTCATTATTTGTTTGTTTCGGTATTGTAATTTTGATTTATGTTCTTATTATTTTTACAAATATCAGTTGTCCTCATTATAGTAAAATAAGGTTCCTACACTCTTAAATCTTTAAAAATTGTTTATGCTATTGCACTAACAATACTGATATTTTTAAAAGTTTTTATTTTTTAAGAACAGGTTAAAGATGCCGGAATCGAATTGTAAGATTCTGTTTGTTTGTATTATTATACTAACAAAAAACTGATTATTTTGTGAAGTGTTTTGACATGAAAATAGGATTGGAGATTTCATGGTGATAGAAAATCTGTTCATTTTCACCAGATTATTTTTTATAATGATTTTTATGTGGATAAAAATTCATAAACTCTTTCTCGTTATATGCTCTAATGGTATTTTCTTACCTGATATGTTTCCAGGTGATGATAGCTGGTTCTCATAATCGAACTATAAAAACAAAATGCAGTCCATTGTTTGTTCGTGGGATATTGTTGAGTATTTTTTATTGATATTATAAATTGCAGAGTTAAATAGAATTTAAAAAAAAAACTGTCTGAGAATTAAAAGGTAGACGTTTTGGTTTCTACTGGCATATGCTTTTTATTGTGATGTGTTATAATGCCTTAGACTATTATTAATTGCTTACCGTTAAGATTTTTTTTTTCTTTTGTTTGGTCAAATATGTGTTATTACTTTGACTTGATTAAAGACAATTAATTTGTTTTAATTACTAAGAATGAAAATAATTAACGTTTTGATTTTTTTTTTTTGTTTCAGAATTTTTTCGAACAACTTAATTTGATTATTAAGTGTTAGTCATGAAAAAAAAAAAACCATGATCTTTACTAGATATGGTGGTGCGATTAGCAATGAGTATGGTGAGTCGACATCTCCAATGAGAATGGTCTGCCACCTAAGATCTCATGTGCTATATAGATTGGAATTCTAATGTTTATTGGAATGTCCATATTCTATTAACAATTAACACCGAAGTGTAATTGGTTACGAGTCTAGTGAGTTTGGCGCACCAAATTCATTTTGGTAGTAGTCTGCCATGTCTGGCTGTGCCAAATTCTGATCTTTATCAGATTGTTATATTAGTGCCTAGTGCTATAAGCATAGGACTAATGTCAAAAGAAAAAAAAAATCGATAGATCACGATTTATTTTGATGGCATAGAAAAATATGAGTAAAACTGAAACTGACATAAGTATTGTAGTTTCTAAAATCAATATGGTCAAAAATAACAAAAGAAAGTGGTGATTTTGATGCCACAAATAATATCATGCAATGATATAATACTAGGTATAGACTCACGCCTTGCGCGGGATGAGGATGTATAAAAATAAAAATTCAGTTTAGTTGTTGTTTCAATTAGACATTATATGGAAAATGTACTATACACACCGTTCGTGAATAAAATTACTTATTTTTAAGAGATATTGCTTGGTTTTTGGTAACTATATTTGTAGCCGTGTACTCTACAATATTTAGAAAATTTCATACCAATATTGAACACCTAACCAATTATGTTTTCATCCCGTTTGTTTACACATAAACAACAAAGCAATGTATTCTGAACTTTCTTGTAAAATTAGGTTCTGAATGCATCAAATATGATTATATTCCATTTACAAAAAAAAAAAAAAAGATTATATTTTGTGATATATGTAGTCTCAAGTATGAATATTATATTAACACCGTTTTGAGTTATAAGTGTTTGAAGAAATGTTGACGTGTTCAACATATAAACCTGATATAGAGATTTGATCTAAGATGGCACATTAAAATAATATAGAAATAGAATATACAGTAAAAGTTTAAGAAAACAGCTGTGTGTTGCCCAGCTATGTTATGTGTGTGCATCGATGCCAATTGTTTATGGTATAAAAAGATTGTAGTATATTATTCACACACCTTGATGAAAAATAGCCAAAGCAGCTGTAATCCTTTAGTTCTTTTTCTTAACACCACGTACTATCTTTGTTTACAGTTCAGTCAAAGAAAATATTGTAGTTTACAATGTTGGTTTATGTAATCAGTTGGGCACATGAGCAAAGCACTAACATCTAGAAGCTGTAATTCTCTTCCAAGTACGGATTTCTGAGACAAAAATATCAAAACTTTGACGGTGAGGTAAAGAGTCTCGGGGGACAGATTAGATCTATAAGATTTAATCTTATTTATAAGATATAACCTCTACAACCCAGTCCATAAGATTTGATCTCATCCTCGCATTATAACATTACCCGTGTTTGCATATACATTTGAGGCTTGCTCTCATTCTGCAACACTAAACAAAACAAAAAAGTTTAATAAACATTACAAAACATACTTCAGAGCATGAAGCATATCAAAATAGAGGATCTGACCTAAACTTCTCTGTAGAATGTGTACATGTCCTCAACATACTCCACAACAGCAAGGTCATTGTCTTTGTGACAGATTCAATATCCAGAGTTTTGGAAGCAGCTTAAGCGTGTCAACGATTCCACATAGTCAGGAGAAAAATATTGGAAGTTATACTTTCAATGTTAATCACAAGAAATGTCATCTTGCTCCTGCACTAAGAACCGAAGAGAACGTAACATATTTATTGGACACATTGTGTGTCTTATCCTCTTTAGCTTTTGCCACCTCCTTTGCATCTGGGCTGATTACAATTATTTCAATACGCGGCTTAACATAGGTTTTATTGCTCTTCATCTCAGATATCTCAGTGGCTTACTTCGTCACTCTCAACGTTGATTCCTATGTCACTTGCTGGTCTCTGTCACTCTCTAGCTCGAGTTTCTCCGTCGAGCTATTCATCTCACTATATTTCATATACCAGAAATTTAAGAGAGAGATAAACTGAAAATCAGATTTGGGCCATCACTTCATGTATATAGAAGAATTAAAAAGAAGATTGGAACGGTCTACGTTTGGTTCAGATCCTTTGAAGCTTGATGTGCACTATTTCCTTCGGCATCTCTTTATCTCGCCTTAGCCAAAACATCCAGATCCAAATCGCTGATAAGCATCCACCTGCGAATAATGTTGGTGAGGCGTCTCACTTCTGTCTTCAAGCAACCTTCAACCTCAAGGTATATGAATTTTACCATAGGCTTCCTCGTGAGCACTTCCTCCCAAACGCCGCCATTAAAGTTCCATTATTGTGGAAAATTCCACTGTGTTCTAAATCACCGCCATGCTGATCGACGCTTCTGAGCTACCTGTTGATTTCTTAAAATCTGGTTCGAAGGATCTGCAGACGATGGCGGAGTTTGAAAGAGAATTCGTTTGCTGGATTGGTAAATTTTTCCGACGGTAATAGAGACTTGACGTCGTCTTCTCATATGCCGTCTCCGATGAAGGTATAAATAGTGTCATATTCTATAAACGGGTAATGTCATATTCATTAATCAAAAAAGGCATAGTAGGTACCAATGGCAACATTAATCATAGATACCGACTACCAACAAACCTTCAGCCATATACGTCACAACATTTTCTTTCTCCTCTCACGGATACGCTCTTGGAGTTTAGAACACGTTCTTCCTGATCGCAATGTATCGGCTGCGTCAATTGCTATAAGTGTTACTCGGGACCTACGACACCAATCTTACATTGCCCGACTGGGTCCGGTATGGCTCCATCNATCATAGATACCGACTACCAACAAACCTTCAGCCATATACGTCACAACATTTTCTTTCTCCTCTCACGGATACGCTCTTGGAGTTTAGAACACGTTCTTCCTGATCGCAATGTATCGGCTGCGTCAATTGCTATAAGTGTTACTCGGGACCTACGACACCAATCTTACATTGCCCGACTGGGTCCGGTATGGCTCCATCACCTACTTGCTTTGGAGGCTCAACAATAGAAGGTTTGGGTGAGATTTATTTTTTCCTTTTTGGGTGTCTAATGACATCTCGCTTTCCTTTGTATGTTTTTCTGGCTTCATTTAGTTGTCCAACTCTGATCAGTGTTATAAAAAAAAGGTACCAATGGCATAAGATGTAAATATCCTAGTAATTAAAGGGTTATTAACTTAATTGGCTGAGAATGAATATGAGCTTGCCACTTCAGCAATAATGGCAAAATTGTTATTAATTTACAAAACTAAGGTTAGTTATTGAAATTGCTTCTGAATTAATAATTAAGGGATGTTGTTGGAAAATTTTAAATATAAATTGGATTTATAAATCAACTTGAGAAAACTATGAAAGTAGTTGGATGGAAAAATGTAATTTTCTATGAGTGAAATACACTTTTTCAGAAAGTTGTAATAATTTTTTGAAATTGTTTTTTTTATTTCATTTAAATCTAAAAAGAGTTGTAGATAAATTTTCTAAACTCTTAAGAGATGTTAAATACAAATATACATGTTTTGAGTTATCTCAAGAAATGTGGGGGAAACTTTGCTTATCATATAAAATCACTGGCAAAAGGCCACATGAACTTAGTGATAATTATCACAATACGATTTAAAAAAAAAACTAGTGTCAAACACTGAGTTTTTAATTGTATCTTGAAAAAGATGACAACATTATTAGACAATTGATCTCGACTAATCTCAAGAGATTATGTTCATCATGATGAAAACCTAGGATCCTTATTTTAAAGGGTGTCATGAGATTCAATTGGTATATCATCTAAAGGAATGGGTTTGCCTGTGAATTAAGATCAGGTTTGGCGGTAACTCTACCTAACTGACTCGAGATCCCAAGAAATAGGTTCAAGGAGACAACTAAGTCAAACTAAATCTGCCCAAAGCACTGTAAGACTTCGGTCTATACCCAATTCCTATGATGATTAAACAGTGCTACATGTAAGGATTATAGGATAAGCATTTGCTTTTAATGATTTGTGTCCATTGTTTTGAGATATGAATGGAGTAGTACATGATACTCCTCTAAACAAAACTGATGGAAAATTCACCTCGTGAGTGTGAAATGGGCCGTTTCTAGGAGAATGAAGGAAATGCTATATTCTCTAAGTTCACTCATATTAACCATGACTGTTCACGGCCAAAATGAACACAATAGAGAATCTAGTTATGTGAGAGAATGAAGCTGTGTTATAGCTATTGTCTAGGTTTACACCAAAGCCCGGGAGGTTCAAGACATCATGGCCACCTCCTGGCCGAGTAAATCCGATAGCTATTAACAATGACTGGTTCAAAGCTGAAAAATTGATACCAGCTCATCATGCAGCGGATTTTTCGTTTGTACTCTCAAAAGTCCTTAGTTAGGTCTTGTCGGGTCGAGTCTTGTCTAGGAAGTCAAGTTTTTCGAGTCGTCTAGTGTCTAGAGTCATTTCTATTCATGTGGGGGATTGTTGGAACTCGTTTTTGACGAAATGATTTTAGACCATATTTTGGTAAGTTTCCGGACGAAGACGTTTGTCGGAATAACCGAATGTTTGACACTGTGAAGTAGTGTAATCGTATGTCAAAATCAGAGTTGGTTTTGAATGAGAAATGAGATTCTAATATGGAAATATTTGTAAAATATACATATTAGAAATATGAGGTGAGAGTCCTTTTGTGTATAAAATGGAGAAAATAAAACAGCTTAAAATTTTGTTTATATTGAGAAATAAAGATATTTGGACCATACCTAAATTTAAGATTTTTTGGTAAATGGGTCAAAAAATTAATAAAGAAATCAGACTTGTTAGTCTAATCTTTATTTAATTTAGTGGTCTTTATTTTTAAAACTTTGTGGTACATAATGTTTGAATAATATAAAAAAGAATATCTTTGCTAATTATATTGGTCAACGTGAGGTAGTGGAGGTATAAATGCAAAATCAATTCTGATTTTGTAACCTACATCTAAATGCACATCAATATAATTATGATGAGACTCTCCATTTTTATAGCCAAGGTTTACCGTTTGGTTTATGACAAACGTGAGGTCTGATTAGTAGACTATATAATGGTCATGGCTCTTCTCATTATGAATACTCATTGATACGAAAATAGAAAACAATTCTCTAGTATGAACACTACAAGAAAACATGAGAAAAGCGACTACAGTTAACGACTACAAACATGTGGTCGTAAATTAACGTCTACTTTACATCCAATTTACGACTAATTTATAATTGGTCGTAACTTGGTAGTTATAATACGACTAATAGTATTAGTCGTAAAGAGGAAGGTAATTAACAACCAAATTATGACTACTTTTGAATGTAGTCG